>WBMZ01012114.1:0-73633 GCA_013400975.1 Atrichornis clamosus | reverse complement strand
TATTATTATTATTATTATTATTATTATTATTATTATTATTATTATTCAGGAAGACCTTATCCCATTATTATAGCAACATTTGACCCTGATTTTTTCCCTTTACAAGATTTTTTGCTGATAAATACATGGTTTAACCCGCTCGGTGTATTTTACACATATACCTTAAGTAGCTGTTTGGAACTGTGTCTTTCATCTCGACTGATTGTATGAAATGAGGGGTGAGCTCTCAAGAGAGCCTGGAGGTGTGAGAGGGAGGAAGCACTGGTGAAGGGACCGATCACTGCAGTGATTCAGGAATTCACTCCTGTCGCTAGCGGGCCCGGACACCAACGACACGGACGGCCTTATGTAGATGCAAACCGACCTCTCTATTATATTTACAAAGGTGCTTATATACCTTAGCACGCTGGACTAACATAAGGTCATTGGTTCACTGACCAGCCACCCCCTGGAGGGATTGGTTGGACCCAGCAACTCTTACCTCATGTTTTCTTCTTTGGTCTCATAACAAGACCATAGTTTACAATACTTTTAAATTGTTTTCCTGCAGCGTCCTTGAGCAAGCCTTGCTTTCTCATAGACACTTGTCAGGAAACTGAAATCACTTTGCACCCAGGCCTGTAACATCCACACACTCCTCCCATGGGAAGGCCCTGCCAGGGTCAGTGTGAGAGGAGAAGTTTCTTGCAGCACATTGACTGCAGAGGGCAAGTTTGGACCATAGTATTTTGAGAAGGCCTCTTCATGAAGCTTCTTATTCTTTAGTAGAGGACTGGGGGGAATTTTGTTTGGCTGAAACGGGCCTTGGGAAGTGGTGAACTCAGAATTTTGCTGGTTGTGTTCCAGTGGAGTTGCTCCGGCCCTCAAGTGCAAAGGAATGATCTGTTCACAAAAACGTCATTGTATGAAGAGGGACAATACCGCTTGCCACGATTTACCAGTTTCCATGATTTGCCCTGTCAGGACAGGTTTCCTGTCCTCCCCTGTGCCCCAGGAGAGGAGCTGTCGGAGAGGAGAGCAGCGGATGGAGGCTGGGCCCCCACGGCTGGGCTGTTGTCCCCAGAGATCACTGGAGAACACAGGGCTCTGCTAACGAGCTCCTGTGGCCCTGCTTAAAGCTGATGTTTTCATTTCACCGAGGCCTTACCGGGATCTTGTGGCCATGCGAGTGCCTTTGGAAAGGCCTGTGACATCAACCCCTTGTCCTAGCAATATATTGCATTGCAATTTTAATGAACAGCATATGCTGCCCATCTTTTCTAAGTTTCTCTTACAGAAATGCATCACATTCCAGCCCAGAATTATTCTCTTTTTTGAGGTCTATTGGTTTATCTCACGTTATATATCTTGGAAAATCTCTTCAGCAACCCTTGGGATGAAAATAATTTAAATATATAGAAAAATGGTTTTGCTGTTGCTTTATATGCTTGACTTCAGTTGGCTTTAAGCATCAATGCAAGTTGCAGCTGCTTGAAAAATGAGGGTGCAGATTTTTCAGATTAGTCTTCCTTGCTCACATACCTGTACTCTGATTTTTTTTTTCCTGCCATTTTTCAGTAAAACATACTCATCATTCCTTGCTTAATTGACAAGGGGAGTTAATGGCACTGAATGCACAAGTGGTGTTGCTGTGGGTGAAAAATAAAAAGCCATTTGTAGGCACCCAGAGGAAGTGGGCACACAAATGAGGTGTCTCAGCATGTGCCAATATTGTCCCCTCGTTTGGAGGCCTTGGAGGCTCCACATCAGACACACAAAGTCTGGAAATCAGCTCTTTGAAGGCTGGACTTGAGTATTTACTGCCCTGTAATCACAGGGGTTTGTTATGATACACATTTACTTCGACTCAGAGTAAAGAAAACCAGATGAGTGAGGGTGCTGAAAACAGAATTTGAAAAATATTTAAGTGAAAAATGAGATTATAAAAAGCTGCTTTTGTCAACTTTCCAGGCAACTGGAATATGAAATGGTCTAACATCTACATGTATTAAATGAGATTAAGAGCAGAGTTTGAAATGGAATCAATATAGATTTCAGGGGATAAGAAGATTATGATGAATGAAAAACAAAGGCAAAGGTGCCAAGTAAATAAAATACTATCAAAAAATAGACAAAAATTTACATTGCTATGGACTTTCTGCCAGAGGATGTTATCTTTGGCTGACTAATTGTATCCATTAATTACATTTAATGGCGGTGGGAAATGCACCGTGCTGTTTATTTTGAAGTTCAGCCCAGCACCAGTAGGATTAAACCAGCTGCAGGAGTCCAGGAGTAAATATTAGGGACATAATCAGGTCCTTGGGAGGCTTTTTTGATTCTCTGCATTAATCTCAGTGTATTATCTGGTGCAGGTGAGAGAGTTCTCGGTCACAGCAGAGATCCTTGTCATCCCAGTTAGGTAATGGGGTTTGCTGGTGAGAAATGGGACCCAGTGGGGGAAGCAGTGTTGTGGTCAGTAAACCTTGGGAATTCAGACCTGCGACGGCTCTGTGCCTCAGTTTCCCCTGTCCTGGGGGTTGTGACGCTCGTGGCACTCCACAGGCAACCTCAGTAACAGAGGACTTTGCTGTCCAGGGGTGGTTTTACATTTGTGAGACAAAGCTGGGAGGGAGGGGACGGTTGGCTCTGTTTTCCTTCACTTGCTGGAGTAACTTTAACCAGTCAAGAAGACAAAGAGATCCTGGAGGGTTTCACTGGTTTCTAACAGAGCCCTCAGACAGCCCCAGGTGCAGGAAAAGAGAGAACCCTGGTAGGAGAGCCCTGAGCTCGAGCTGAACCTGCTTGGCTCCACATCCTCATTTGCTGAGCCATTTCCCCCCGAATTTTCTGCATAAATCTATTTTCATTGCCAGCTTCTTGACTGTGACAGCCAAGACCATCCTTTCACAAGTCATCCCGGCCCCACAGTGGCAAACTCTTGCAGGGGCAGCTTCCCTTGCTAAGGGGTGTGGGCTGGGCAGGCTGGGGGCCCTGAGGGACACGCAGAGCTTGGTGCAGCGACACTTGGTGCTTGGGCTGTGAGCACAAGGGGAGGGCTGTGTCACACGTCAGGTGTGTGTTTTCCACGTCAGGCGTGTGTTTTCCACGTCAGGCGTGTGTTTTCCACGTCAGGTGTGTGTTTTCCACGTCAGTGTGTATTTCCAGCACAGAAATCCTGGGGATGGTGTGGGCTGCTCTGCTGCCCTGGCTGTGTCACCGTGCGAGGGAGGGGCTGCAGGGAGCTCTGGGGGTGTCTCTGCCCCGTGGGGCGGAAGGCAGAGGTGTTGTTAGTGCTGGCAGTGTGTAATAGCTGAGAACAATCACTGCCATTATGTCGGGAGGGGGCTGAGTTACGGGATTGGTTCCGTTCAGGAACCCTGGTGGAGGTGATGTAGCTCTTGCAGTTATTGGGAGTGCAGTCCAGCAGTCCCTCGCTGCTGGGCCAACTGAAGTGCAAAAGTAAAAATAATGTTATTTCTGTAATAAATGTCTTTTTAACTAAAACCCTGAGTTGTCACGGGAGGTTGAAGATGCAGATGTTCACTACAAGGATGTGGTAAAGGTCTCTTGCATCACACAGCAGTCTGAAAAAAACATTTCTGTTGGGTCTGGGATCTGCAAGCACTGTCAAAAATCCCCTGCTTCTTTCCCACAGAAAATTGCTTTCTTATTTGGGCAGTCTCATCATATTTTTGACATTCTTTTCAGATAAGTGGGCTATTCTTTATCATTTCTGCTACTCAAACAAGAGAGGCACCAGGAGCTTCGGTGGCTTCTCTCAGGACAGAGTTGGCAGGATTTGTGCAGGGCTCTGAGGCCACAGACCTCGGACAGGTGCCTTCCTCAGCACGGAGGAGAAGCTGAGCACCCGAGAGCACCGGGCTCGGGGGGTCACTGGCAGGGCAGGGGTGCTCCCAGGGCTGTGAGTGGCCTGGCTGGGGCTCCTGTGAGTGTCTGAGTGCTCACTTATGCACATTCTGCTGGCCATGTCTGTGTGCATCCATGGCAGGAGCAGGTGCATGGGAAGGAGCTGAAGCTAAATCCCTGCCAACGAGATGTCCTGCTGGCAGGAGAGATTCTATTTATGGCCATTTCTTATGGTTGTTATGGCAACAGGCCTGCAGCGAGTGGTTTTGTGGGGCAGTGTAGGGAAGGTGCTGCCCTCCCTGTGTGCCCCTCCTGCCTCCCCACATCCCCTGTGGCCGTGGGGAATGTTGGGGTCAAGCTGGTGATCCTGGTGTTCAGCCCAGCTTGGGGCCTTAGGGCAGGGCTCCCGATCAGTACCTGGCATGAGCTGTTTGAGTGGGGCTTACTAATCCTTACACACTGGAGGAACAGGAAATTTAATTTCTTGTGTTTCCTGAGATCCATCTCCAGCTCCTTGTCATGGCCTCTCCTTCTACCACCAATCCCAAGATCTGCACTGATGTTCCTCTGTGCTCCTTCATCTCAATACTGGCTTTCCTCTGGTAGCCCTTCCTTAGTTTTCCCTTCCTTTGTTCAGTTGTTTTCTACCACCTATCCCTCTGGAAAACACTGGCCCAAAATCCAATCCCACCCCCTTGGCCCTGGAGCCACCAGACCTCCACGGGTGAATTTATAGAGCTTTGGTGGGAACAACATTCCCTTGAAAGGAAGGTCTCAGCTGCCTCACAAACCCTTGGTGTGGCCCCACAGGTTAAAAAGGACAAGAGAGACTTGGCCATGGCCCTTGTTCTGGAATGAAAGAGCCCTGAAAAGGCTGGGGGCACTCAGTCCCTGGGAGAACTGGTCCTAAGGAGGCAAGTGCTGAACATGGGCAGTAGCTTTGGCATTTAGACAAGAAAAATGTGTTTCAAGTCCTTAAAGGGTTTTGGAAAGGGCCTGGTTGGCATCTGTGTAGACACAGGGGGGAGTGAGTGGCAGGCATGAAAATACAAACCTTTGCTCTGTTTTCCTAACATTCCCTTAATTCAGGGAAACTCCAGGGAATTTCCTCTCTCCCTGCTGCAGGGTTTTCAAGGAGCACACGCAGTGTTTCATGGCTGCCTTCCTATTGGGATGGATGGATTCTCATTTTTGTATGCTATTTTTGGTCACGTGCTTATTATGGATATTTTCTAGTTCCCTTCTCTTGCTAATAGTTCCCAGATTCCCCCCAGTCCGAGAGCCAGCTCACAGCAGTCCCAGGTTTGGATGCTGAGTGACTGCAGAGCTGGGCACGGAGATTTTCTTACACAAAAGGCTCTGGGGGAGGGAGGATTTACTCCTGTAATGTGCTCAGAGGGGGAGAGAAGAGAGCAGATGATCAAATAAGGACTGCAATGTCTCTTCCATTTGATCCTGACACAGACTGGGGCATTCTTAGTGTGACGTTTTCCCCTTCAGATCTTTTCCTGTGCCATTTGCCAGGATTTCTGATCATCCTCTTCACGGGTGGTGGCTGTGTGTGCCAAAAACATCTTTAGTTACCCACTACTTCTGCGGTCATGCCAACAGAATGCTGTGCCCATTCTTTCTGCTCCACTGTTTTCCCAAGGTCTGTGTGAGTGCTGAATTCAATGGGGAAGAAAAGATCAAAAATGGGATACTAGTTCTGCCTGGGAGTCGTGGAGATCTGAGCTTCCTTTTGCTCTTCTTTCCAAAAACAGATCAACTGCCTGCTCCCTTTCCTCCTCCTCCTCCTCGCCTCAGCTTGGCTGCTTTCCTCTTCCCTGTTTTGGAAGGAAGATCAGGCTGAGTCAGAGCGAAGTTTGTCAGATTCTGAGGAAAATAACACACAACTGCCTGGGCCTGCTGCTGATTGCTGCTGGATAATGGGCTCAGGGAATAGCTGGGAATAGCTGGGACAGGGAGAGAGCAGATATACTGTAGGGGAGAGCTGCTGCCACTCACAGGCACGTCAGCCTTTGCTTCACGTCTGAGGTGGACTTCAAATTAAATGGCACTAAAATCAATTCTCATCAATTCTGTTGCACAACTTCAGTGTGAGTTGCCCTGAAATCTCTTAGTCACCTGTCTTAACAAGATCCTTTTGGCTGTGCAGATTCAGAAGATGAAAAACGTGGGGTTTGGATGGATGGTGGTGTTAGGTCACTGAATGATGTTGGAATCAAAGGCTGCAAGTCAAAACATCCCGAGAAATCCAACAGGGCTTGAAGGTCTTGGCTTTGGCCCTTGCCTGGATCCGAAAGGCTTTGAGGTTTCTGTCTAACAGGAGCCAGGGTAGGGAGTGCTCTGTGACTTCCAACCTTCTACAGACGATCTGTGATGATTCTTAAAATGTGAAAAAAAATTATGGGTTATACAGACCCGTGGAATCGGCAGAGCATGTAGTGAGAAACAGAATTTGGATTTCAATCTGCAGTCATATGCAATTTCTAAGCCTTTGATTTGAGCAAAACATATAGCTTGTTGTCATGGCAGTCAGTAAACGCTGCTTTTCACGTGGCTTTGCATCATTTTTTTCCCATGGTATCTGTACAACAGAGTTGTATTTTATTCACTCATTATCACTCTTTATCAGTTACTGCAGTCTAAAATGTGTCAGTTGTAGTTACTGCCCTTTATTTTAGCAAGACATCCCAAATTGGGTGTGTTTGTTCAATGACCTATAACAAAGTCCTGTGAAAAATGACGTGAAAGCCATGGAGTTCTGCGGTTAAAACTCCTTGAGTGTGATGGGGTTATGCAGGATGTCTGACAAAACCCAGCATGGAGATCCCTCTCCTCCTGGTTTTCTAGCGGAAGTTTTAAAATTCCTGACCTGCAGGAATTCCCCAGGCATTTTTTTTTTTGGCATTGCAGTGAACGAACGCCCTTTGAGTGCCGTGTTTTGAGAGCAGCAGGTGAAGAGCCGCGTGGCTCCCCACAGCAGAGCTTCCCAGCAGGGCTGGACCCCAGCAGGGCTGGACCCCAGCAGGGCTGGACCCCAGCGGAGGCTGGACACTGTCCGTGTGTTGGCCACCCCAGCACAGGCTGCTCCGCTCTACAGGCACTCTGCAGCCTCTGCCTGGGCTGGCAGAGAGGTCCCCGTGGCCCCACCAGGTGGGTGCTGAGGCAGTGGTTGGTGCTCTGCTCACCAGAGCAGCAGGACTTACCAGAGGGAGCAACCTTTATGCAGAGCTAACTCTGTGCAGCACAACGTGACCAAATCCACTGCAGCCTTCTTGACAGATTACAACGTTCTCCAGCAGTTGTGTGAGTGCCAACAAGCTGAGATGTGTTTCTATTCAATGTGTCCCCAGCCTGGAATTTCAAAGAACAGCTGTGGTTGTAACCACACCAAGTCTCTCTATACTCATTGAAAGAAAAATCACTTCATAAATATTGGATTGAGCTGCTACCTGCAGTACACTTTGTATGTGATGGTGATCTAGAAATAAAGTGATAGAAATTAGGTGATTATCACTGGTGGTATTCATGAGAATTTCAAGGCAAATAAATAATGAATAGAAATGTCACTTACTCAGCTTTAAACCTAAGAGCAGTCTCCTCATTATTCTATTGACTCAGTAAGAGGCAAAAGCTCTGTGAGGGAAGAAAATGGAAAACTAAAGACAATCAAAGCATTTCAGAAGCATCCTAAACTCCCAGTCATACCAATTTAGGGATGGAGAGCCCAGGAGGGGGGAATAGTAGTGGGTAAGAGGTTATTTGGCAGTGTTATCACAGCACTTGGGTTATCTGGTTTAAGAACAGAAAATATTGTTTCTCACTGGCCAAAACTTGCCCTCCTGGCCAAAAGCTGCCTTGTGCTGCCTCTGGCAGTGGTACCCAGGCTCCTGAGGGGGTGCCCCACCACTGTTACCACTGGGATTGCTGCTCTGGTGGTCAGGGTTGATAAAAACGTCCAGACACTTAACAACCGTAAGCGTTGCCAGGTTTTGGAGAAGAGACTAAAACCTGGATGTGTGTTTTGTGTGTCAAAGCACAACACGAATTTTGTTTTGATTTCCCTGGGTTCTGAACAGGCCCTGGGTGAAGTGTGGCTCTGAGGGGAGCACAGTGCCTCAGTCCAGGCGTTTCTGAGTGTCTGGGAGCCAAGAGTGGTGTCTGCCAGCCCGTGGTTTGTCACAGCGTCCTTTTCAGTGTCAGTGTTTGGCCCTGACCTGCTTCCCTCCCCGCTGTGCCCGGTGTTGAAGTTCCCTTCCTCAAACACTGATAAAAGTGCTCAGCTCTGTGGCTATCTGCTGTCAGGTAATAGTTTTGTGCTATCTCCTCTTCCTTCCACTGCTGATTTGTGACTCGTTTTTCCAGCTATTTATTTTCTGAGCCCTACCATCAGTGGGAGAACCTCTAGGAGAAAATGAGGACAGTGATTGTGCAGTGCCATTATTTGTCTAAAAATCCATTTAAATACTTTAAAAAAAAAAAAAAGGAACCAGAGATTTTCCTTTGAAGTGTGCTTGTCCTTGGGAAACCCCCCACCATTTCCAAAAGCATGTCTTCCTCTGACAGTGTGTGCCTGAGTTAAAGTGAGGACAGGAACAGCACTGAGCATCTCTATTTGTGTTGCTTATGCTCAGTTTCTTCCAGTGGGCTGGAGGGAAAAGGCTCTGACTGATGCTTTAAATTCCATTGAGGTCTTGGTGCAGCTGCATGGGGTCATTTGGGGTAAAAAAATATTAATAATTTTATCATATTCTTTTATATAAAATGACTTGTCCTTATTAAGAAACAAATATTTCCTTTTGAGAAAAAAAACCACCCTGGCTTTTGTTTTTTGTAGTCAATGACTTCTCTTTTTCAGGCAGTGCTGACAGCGGTCGCTGCTGTCCCAGCCTGGGTGAGCTTTAATATTGGAGTTTAGTTGGTTGATTGTAACTTTCTGAAACAGAGAAAACCAATCCCTATCTCTCTCTTTGGCCTGGCTTAGAGCAAGTGACAGAAGTACTGGAAATCTGAGGAGTGAAAGTGGCTTTTTTGTCTTCCATCATAAATTAAATATGAGTATAATTGCACCATTATTTCAGTGTAGCCACATTGTCAGAAAGTTGCTGGACTTATGAATAAAGGGTGAATTAAAGTTTCTGTCATACTGGCAATGGAACATTCAAAAGGTGCCATTTCAAAAGCAAGTGTGTCCATTGTATCTGTGTAGAAAATCCAGTGTTGGCCTTGCAGATGAAATGTCTGTGGGGATGGGGGTTGTTTTTGCACAGAGCATCAATCTACGTGGTAAAATTCCAGTGTGAACCAATTCTGTCTCGTTAATATTCTTCTATGTTTTCCTGCAGAAAAAGGTTATTCTTGGTGTTCCAGCATTTAGACTTTAATAGTGATGCTATTTTAGCACCTGGGAATTGAACAGTGTGACTTTCAATACCTCAGGAAATGTGATCAGTCTTGCCCGCGGCCTCGTGCAGGACGCCCAGCTCCAGCAGGGCAGCAGCAGCAGAGCTGATTGCCTTTCCAGCTGTGCTCTGGGTGGGCTGCTGGGCGTCTGCAGCTGCCCTGCTGGAGCCGGGGTGCAGAGCGGGGCTCTCTGCCGCGCACGGTGCCGGGGCTGCCACCGAGTGCCCTGCCCTGCTCCTGGCAGCGCGGGCGCGCCGGGGGCCCTTCTCCTGCAGGCTCCGGAACACCAGCAGAGGAAGTCGAGTAGCTCAGCGGGGTGATCAGGAGTCCCAGCTCAGACATCTGAGCCCTAGGAGAGTTTTTTCCAAGTGCTGTTGTGGTTTACAAGAGCTGGAGTTTGTCTTTACCCGTGCACAGAAATGTAGGTGCAAGTTGCGGAAAGCTGGCCTTATAAATTTATATTGCAGCTGATTTTCAAGCTATAACCTCTTAAACTTCACCCCTTTCATTTGTAGGAGTTCTTTTAGTTTGGCCTTTCTGCTTGTCTGGGTAGGATATTAAAGTAAATATCACTGCACAGCCCTGATTGCTCGGTGCTGTGTGCGTTCCCTTCTGCAAGGGGCTGAGGCCTCCAACTCAGATGTCACTCCCAAGTTGTGGCACTGAGATGATATCCCTGCAATGACACAAATATGAAAGGGAAATATTTATTTTCTTTTTTTTTTGGTAGCAAGGGACTGTGGGCACACACATCTTCTTTCTCCTCACGACAGCAGTTGTTCCAACAGTCGAGAATTTTCCCCATCTCTCATCCTATTAAACAGCACATATTTAGTCGTTGTTTTGGCTTGGTTTATTTTATTCTTTTTTCTGTCTTGAAAATTCCATTTTTAGAGTGGCTGGCACAATTCTGCTTCCACTTCTCACGATCTGGCTGAGCTGATGGCAAATTCACAAATCTTTAATGCTCGCTGAGAGGATGGAGAACAAGGTGCTTGTAATGGGTTCTTGGTATCTCTTAACCCAAAGGAAACCTTGTTGATAAATGCTGATTTTGTGTGAGTTCGGGGGGAGAAGCACATTGCTTATCAGGGAAAGTGGCAGAAAATCAAAGCTTCTTGCTGCAGTTCAGAGCCAACATCTTAATGTGGGATCTCATATTGCAGTTTCTACTCACACATGGGATCATTTTTATTCCCATGGAGCATCTGATGGAAGCAAGAGTTGCTGTAATTGGATTCTCTTACCCTTCCTGTTACTGGTCATGAATTTAATTGAAATTCTGGTCTTTTTAATAATTATTGAGAAATCATCCCTTTTTTTTTATGTTCTCCTTATTGATGCTTCTAATGTGAACACAATGTTAATTTAAAAATTGAATTTAAAATCCCTCTTTCTGGAGCATGTCTGAGTTAATCAGTTAAAACTATCCTTTCAAGCTGAGCAGAAGAAAATACTCTGCTGTTTAAGGGTAAGACTATGTCCAGCACTGAGGAATTAAACAACTTAAAGACTCTCAGTCAAGTGAGAGAATAAAGGGAAAGAAGATATTTGGGGGTTGGAACTAGAGGATCTTTAAGGTCCCTTCCAACCCCAACCATTCTATGATTCTCTGACCTCAAAAATAGTGGTTGTCTAATGGCAGGCACCTCTAGAAAACATTAAAATTAATTCCTGTTTTACTGTGCTTGTGATTTCAAACCGGAGAGTCAGAGGCAGGCTGAATGGCAAGCTGGGGTTGGGGAAGACATTGGGAGATGATTTCATGTGCACTGTGTTGTGTAAACAGTGGGAAGGAAGAGGGAATTGGATGTTCGGAGGGGAGAAGTGGGGAAAAGAGGATAAGAGAGAAAGAAAAACAAGGGAAATCCCAAGTTCTGGGGTGCTTTTCGTACTGCTGGAAAAAGGGATGGCACGGGGCAAGCAGAGTCATCTGTCACAGCTGGCAGAAGCGCCACCGTGCCCCTGGATTATCTCGTCCAGCGAAGGGGACATTAACATCCCTCCCTGTCCATGGAACCGGGGAACGGCACGGCCGCGGTGACGGAACACGGCGTGTGAGCGCTTTGTAATGCAAATGGAAATGCCCAGTGTACATGCAGATCACGGGCGCTAATTAACGCCCGCTAATTAACGGGCGCTGCACGGCAGTTCGGTGCTGCAGGAACGCGTACACGACTCCCGGGTCCCCCGCAGCTCCGGCTTCGGGTAATTGGATGCTGAGGGAAGAGCAGGAATTTCGGGAGGCGGTGCTGGGGCAGGGGGGCAGCTCCTTGTCCCTCCGGCCCCCTCGGCATCCCCTGGCTCCAGCCCCGCGGGGTCCCAGCCTTGCAAACAGCCCCTGCTGTGGCGCCCAGGAAGGGCAGAGGTGTCATTAAAGTAGATGTGCCGGTTTTTAAAGGCTTTTTCTGTTGTCTGCAGCTGCGTAATTGCCAGCTTTCACGTAGGCTGAGAGGGCTGTGCTGTGGATCATTTAAAATTGTGATTCAACAGAAGATTCTAAAGACCCAGGAACACAGCTGAGAGCAGCAAGTGCCCACCAAAAGCCACCACAAATTACCCTTCAAAGTGGTTCGTTTCTTGTAATTATTAGTGCTGTCCTCAGAGCTTTGTTTTAAGAGGCATTTAGGGAGCTCATAAATGGGCTCCACAGGGAGGAACAATGCTGCAGGATCGGCTCCTGGCCTTTTCATGCAAAGATGTAAAATTGGAGCCCAAATGTCACTGTGGATTGGTGCTCTGGGCTGTCTGTGCTGCGGAGTTAGAGGGGAGGATGAGGAGGAGCTGCTGGGATTCACTCCGTGGAGCGCAGATGGGTATCAGTGGTGACAGGGCTTTTTACAAGGCCAGGGATCGGGACACACAGAAAGCAGCTGCTTCCTGAGCTGACAAAAGCCATAATCAAGGTGTGAGGTTTTTTTTTTAATGTCTTCATTTTTTCCCAGCCTCTTCTTCTTTTTGCTGCTCTTCTGCTTCCTCTAACTTGATTAAATGACTGAATTAAACAGGCCATGATTTGTAAGTGTTGATGTTATTGTGAGGATGGAGTGACTTAGCCAAGGCACTGAGTCACACTACTCCTTTCTTTTACCCAAGTTAGATACAAATCAAGCATGGAGTCTATGCAATGCATTACTTTTAATTACTAAAACATAAGGAACAAAGACTCTGGAAGTCTGATGACCACAGAGGTCATCACACCACCATCAGGAGGGTGTTTGTTGAGGGCAGTGGTTTAAAACCACGGGCACATTCTTAAAGAACAGTCACAAGCTCCAGCTGGGGTATAAAAGGTATTGAAAGTGGGGATTCTGACTTTATGGTGAAATGGACTTTTGCTTTGTTTTCCTGTTTTCTGATCCCACCTTGGACTGCATTTTAAAACTGATCTTTTGAAGCAGCATATGAAAGGAAAAGAGTTGAGACAGGGCAGAGAGTTCTGCAAGGAGCAGAGCTCATTCCCATTCCCAACACCAATGGGAATGTCTCTGATGCAGCTACTGATGCACAGCAAGGAAAAAGGCCAACGTCTCCCCCTTACCAAAACCTTTAAGCACAGACAAGCCCCTACTCATTTACAAGTGCTTTTGTCAGAAAATCATGGATTTTAGGAAAGGTCACTCTCTGAACTTCACAAGATGTGGCTAATCCTGTTAAAAGCAACATCCCAGAGTTTCCTCTGTGCCCTGAGATACTGGCATCCCCAGGGGAGGGGAAGGGGCCTGGGCAGACACACAGGCAGCTCTTTCTTTTTCCATCAAGTGTTTCTGGAAGTGCTTCCTGTGAGTTGTCACAAGCAATGACCCTAGAGCCTGAGCTCTGTGAGCAGCCCTGCGTGTCCCAGAAAGAGCGGGGAGCCTCTGCAGCCCCTGCTTCGGCAGGGTGTGAGTGCCAGGGGCTGTGTCTGACACCACCTCTGCTCGGGGCTGCTGCATTTTGGGCTAAATCGCAATGTGAGGGATCAGAAAAATGGCAGCCAATGCACAGAACTGGTTCTTTCTGGAGCATAGGCTGTAACTTCGTGTAATCCAACACTCTCCAGGGGTTGGGGTTGAATAAAATAAGAACTGATGACTCATCCCTGCATCTTAAACTCTGAACGAACCTAAGCATGAAATTAAAACATGAGTAGCTTTTTCCCCTAGTTTAATTATTTCCACATTTCTCTGTAAATCCTGATTCCTACCCAGGCTGGAAGTGGAGATTCACTTACCTTAGAAAAACCTGTGCTCCCAATGCATGTGGAAGCAGAAAATTCATAAAACTCTGTAAGAAAGTTTGTTCCCAGAAGAATTCTGCTCTGTGTATGTAGGTACTGGTGTCCATTGTATGAAATATTTAATCCTACAAGTGCTGAAATGTTGTTTTTTGTAAGGACAAAAACCACGTGGATGATTATACATGGTACTATTAGAAGTTGATCAGGATTTGCCCATCACTTTTAATAATGCTGCAAAAATATCCAAGCCCATCTCAAGAGTTATTCAGGCAATATTTCTTCTGATTTCATCAACTCTGTTTTCTTGATGAGTTTTGATTAAGGGACCTGGGGATTAACTGCAGTGATTGCAAGAGTGGAAGTGTTACAGAAGTTCTATCTCTTTTCTGCCTCCTCCCTCTTACACCTTGATAAGCTGTGCATGTGCTCATACTGCAGCTGGGGTCTCTCTTTTGTAATTATTTGGAATGAGATGAGGTTTGCTGTGATTGGAGCCATCCATGCAGTTGCTGAGCACAGTGCAATCTCTTTCAGGGGTGATTACACTGAAAGCACAGTTTGATGTCTGCCCATTCTTGGCTTCTTTCCTTCCCTTGGCCAGTAGTGCTCAGGGTCTGAACATCCTCCTGTCCTAAATTTCCATCTCCAAAATGTCCTAGACAGAGATTTAATTGTGCCAATGAGCAATGGTGCCTAATGGAGAACTCAAGCCTTTCTCCACACACTTCCCATGCCACTCCTACTTGTGCCATAGGGATGCAGCCACATCCCTCTCTGGGCAGTTCTTTCATCCCCAAATGACCCTGGCCCTGCTGCTTTTCTGTAGAGCTTGTGATTATTTGCCTGCACACCTCTACTCTGCTGTAGGATTTATACCAGAACCTTCCCCTCTGCAATTTCTAACACATGGGGTAGTTCCCTTCCATTGAAATGCCTTCCTGGCTCTGCTTCTGATTCCACATCTCATCTGAAAATCTCTTTTATTACCTGTTTAATTTCCTTTTTTTCCTTTCTCCCTCTCACTCAGTTTTGCTACCATTATGCAGACTTTTTAACTCTGTTATTTAAGGATGAAGAACATCTTACGTAGAATTTTATGAAAGGCATTCCTTGGCATACCTATTAAGAAAAAAGCAACTTCCAAACAAGATTTGTATATGATATGGCATAACAAAGATTGCACTGCATCCAGATTTAAATTAAGACTGAGACCATCGAAATGAACAGGAGCTACAAACTGCCAGAGGGAAAGAATGAAAACCCAGCATTGAAAGAAAAGTCTGAAGTTTATAATGAGAGCAAAACTTTATCCTTGTGAACATTATTTGTTATTTCTCCTCTGGCATTGCCCAATTTAATAAAATCCTGTAGAACTTTCAACCCTGCACAACTGCTGATTTTTAATGAAAAAAGATGAAAGAGATCAGAGATCTGAGTGCTTGCAATCTCTTTAAAAGTGAGCTTTTTCTATACACCAGAAATGCTGCCTGCATAAAAATGCCCGTGAAAGGTGATTTTTAGAGAAAACCCCATAATGTTTACTCTTGTTTTATTGTATACCAAATCTAATGCTCCCTGTATGCTCTTGGATTCGTGTTTGCACTGGAAAACAGAGGTTGCCGAGGCACGTGTCTGCACTTTTTGCCTGCCACTGAGTTGCTGTGGCAGGGCCCTGTCCCTCCCCGTGCCTGGGCCGCAGGGCCTGGGTGTGCTCTGTGTCTGAGCACTGAGGTGCTGCCCAGATTTCTGATGGGCCCAAAGCTACTGGGGTCCCTGTAAGCTCCTCGTGCTTTGAGGAAGGCAGGGGAGCCAGGCTGCCGTGTAGAAGTGTGTCTAAACTTATTTTCCTCACTGGTGGGTTGGGAGAAGCAGGGTTTGTTTGGTCCTCACTGCCCCACTGGTGGTGTTTGTGATGCCCCTGGGAGGAGCCCTGGCCCTGCCTCTTCCTGCTGGAGCTTCCCTGGGCATGGAGCCCCCAGACGCCTCCTCCCTTGCTGGTCCTGAGGCTGGGAAGCTCCAGGGTCCTGCCTTTTGGCTGTCCCTGTGCCCTCACACACATCACAGCCACCTGCAGCAGGGCTCTGCCTGGAAACACCAGACACACTGCCCTGGAAAGGCTGGGGATGGTCAGGACGGGGCCACACACAGCATTCCCTGCTGCCAGCTCCGTCACTTCCACAGCTCCAGCGCCCCAGGGCAGCTGCAGTGTGAAGGGGGCTGTTTCCTGCCAGCTTCCTGATACGTACAGCAAAGCCTGTCTTGAGAAATCTTGCTGTGGTTGTAAACTTAGAAATACACGTTGAGTCAACGGATCTGAGCGTGGGCTGAGCTGCTGCTCGTCCCCATGAGGAACTGCTCTGGGTGGACATTCAAATGTGGCTGTCTGGGGGCACTTCCTCAGCCCCTGGAGGGCCCTGCCCACAGGAAAGGGTTCCCTGGAAAAGGTGACCTCCCAGATGAACCATCTCCAGGAACTCTGCTCTTTGCTGCTGTCCATCTCAAAGTCCCTGGAAGGCTGGGGGGAAGTTCCCAGCTCTGTTGGAGTCTTTGACTTCATATCTTCTGTGGAGAAGGGCACTTAGATGCTTTAGTAACAGCAAAATGATGTCAAGCCCCGTGTCCTGCCCAGCACACGTCTCCTGGGACAAGAGTGAGGCTGGCACCTCCCAGCCTTTCAGGCCCTGCTGTCCTGGCCGGCCATGGAGCCTCACTGAGGCACTGGGCACACTCCTAAATCGGATGGTAAACCTTCAGCCTAAGAGGCAGAAGCATGCCAGTGATGTATGAAAATGCAGATTGCCAATTTCCATGTTCCAGGTGTGATTCATGGGGATGCTGCCTGGGAAAGGTTTATATCCAACTGTAACAAACCTAAAGAGAATGGCACAGTTTATTAAGCCAGAGGCAAACGTAAATGATGAAAGACTGCTGTGTAAAACTGCATTAAACATGTCCCATTACATGATGCAAACCACATTATGTAGCAGCCTAAACATAATGCTCCTTTCGTTCCTCCAATCCCTTGGTGATTTAAATTTCTATATTTTATGAGATAGGAAAAGAATAAAATATTAATTGCAGTTGTACAGGCTAATGTTCTGTTATCAATATAAAAATAAGAGATAAAATAATGTTACCAGGAAGGTTGTAGATCTCTAAATATCTGTTGTCAGGAAGGGAGAATCTTATTGCACCCAGAGCTGACTGAGGGGGTGAACCCCACCTTCCTGCTTGCAGTTTTTCCAAAATGCAATGCACAGCTCTGGATGCAGGGATCATCCCTCTGGTGTGCATGGGCCAGTGCCAGGCACTCCCTGAAGTGCCTGCGGGCCTGGTTTGGGTGGGAGTGGTGGTGTTGGGGGCTCTCTGTGAGAGGGACTGGGGTGCTTGAGCCTTCCCTGCTGCCCTCCTCTCTCCTTGCAGGCTCAGCTGAGAGAGCAGAGCACTCCTGTACCATTCCTTGGTACCTCTCATTTTTCCTTCATGTCTGAACTGCAGTTATGACAAGATGCAGAGGAAGAGAAACCTCTAAGAGCATGAAGGAAACAGTAGGTGGGTTTGTTCTGACTTGCTGTTTAAAAATGGAGTTGGGAAGGAAATTGATTTCCCATCCTGAAAAAATATTTTTCCTGTGGCATAAAAAATATTTGAGCTGTGCTGTAGGTGAGGCTGAAGCCTTTCAAAGCTTTGAGGGAGACCCACCTGCTCTGCAAAAGGCACCTTCCCAGAATGTGGCACCCCTCTAGGCTGATAGAGAGAAAAGGAGTCTAGATCTGTGTCCAGACACCCCTGGGCAGCAGAGCAAACATGGCACAATCCCTAAATTCTCTGAAAGTCCTCCCAGGGTCTAAAATGTTTCCAGGTGATACCTTCTTAAAAATGGATACAATGCTCTGGTTTTTGAGAAATTGGCATTTTCTGAGGGTTGGGGTTTTTTTCCAAATATACCAAAGACAATCAAATTCCGTTGTCGTGCCAGAGGAGAGAGACTCATTTTGGAGAAAGATATATTATTTGTGGAGAGAAAAGTATTCCCATTTATTGTACACTATTTATGGTACTCTCATATCCTGGTTCTTGTTAGTGTGCATTCAGTGGAAACCATCAGCCAGTTCCAGTGATAAAGTGCTGATCTCAAAACACACGCAGTGCGCAGCAAAAGCAGCATAAAACATAACTCACAGCACCAATTAAAATATTTACAGCGCTGTATTTCCTATATGAAATTTAAACATAGCTTTTTCATCTTCTTAGGGTTCTGTTTTGCATAAATGTGATTACAATTTGCAGTTCACAAAGGCAGGGAGCAGCAGTGTTGGCTGGAATGTGCTAGAAGGGATTTGGGGACATCACAGCTCACCACTACTCATTTGCCCGGGTCTCTTCTTGCCCCCCACTCTGATTTTCTAAGCACGTGGGGTCTTTGGTAAATACCACAGATTACCCTGAGCTGGAAGGGACCCACAGGGATCGTGGATCCAACCCCTGGCCCTGCACAGACATCCCACCAATCTCACCCTGGGCACCCCGGGAGCGTTGTCCAAATGCCCCTGGAGCTCCGGAATTCCAAGCCCAGGAATGGCAGAGGGGAGCATGGAGGAGAAGAGGGTGCACCCGTGTCCCCCTTCTGTGGGAAGCCCTCCTGCATCTCGTGATGAGACAGCTTTTCCAGAGAAGTGTCTCAGGAATGGAAGAATGAAGTGCACGGCAAACACAGGTCCTGCAGCCTTTGCGAACACAACATCCACAGCAGTTGTGGCTCCTGTTTGGAACTGAGGCCATTTCCTCGAGGATGGACACAAGGGGGTCTCTTCTCTCTTTTCAGTGTCCCACTCTGTGCTAAGGAGAAGGTGATGGGATCTCAACTGCTCCACAGTCCTCACCTGAGCAGGAGGGTTTAGGACAAAGCCTGCCAAAGACATTTTGGATTCACGCCTCCTTACATTTGAAAAATTCTGCTTTAAGATTTCTGTCCAAAATGTCAAAAACATTTCCAAGAACTGCTAACCTGAAGAGGTTTTTATAACCTTGGATAATACAAATCACAGCAGAAATTTCCTAGGAGCAGAAAGGAAGCTGCAGGCAGTGCTTCTTCCAGCCTTTTGGCTGCATCTAGATTAGACCTGGAAAACAAGCTTCCTTACACTTTAATCCCCTTATGTTTCATGGATGCAAATCCTTTTTAGGTCCTTTTAAGGTCCTTCTGCTCCGGAGTAACTGCACTTTAACGCAGTGTAAAGCCCTGGCTTGTCCCTTCCTCATGGTCCCTCTCAGCCCGTGGGTCACAGCACCTCTCCTGGCACTGCCTCGCTTGGCTTTGTGGGACCACGCAGAGACACAGGGATCCCAGCTCCTGGGGAATTCTGGTGCCTCTGGGACTTCTCTGCTATCTTTGCCCGTGCGACGATAAGAGGGGTGCAGGAAATGTTACGCTCGGAGGAATTTTCAGAAGGTGATTTTGCTCAGCTCCTCTCTCCGCGAGTATTTTTATGCACCTCCCATTATAGTCATTAGACTTGTGTGGCTGTTCAACCCCTACATGCTCCACATTTGTGTTTTCCTCCTACCTTTTCAAAAATAGATATTTCAGCGATCTGCAGCATCACATTTGTTGCTGTGGAGACGATTGTGAAGTTGCCCATGGAGATGTGACTTCACTGCCAACCTCTGAAGAAGGACAGGCACACGAAGTGTGGCTCTATTTCCCTCCTGCCCCTTGCCTGCTAACCCCCTGCTGCTATTCCCTCTTCCCCACATGCATCCTGGACTTAAACTGATGCATAAATCTCCTTTCTTAACCTGAGCTGCATTTTGGCATAAATATAAACATGTAGCAGATGCAAATTGCCTCTAATTAGAGGTGGAGCACAGGACTGGTGTAATGATCTGTGGATTCTTGCCACACTCTTTACACAACTTTGCCAACACCCTTTGGGCTGTAATTCTGTAAGAAGAGCCCACCAAAGGTACAAGCACAGATAAATTGTCTAATACTCAGGGAAAATGAAAGTAATTTCCTATTTCTTTGCGTGGGCAATCCCAAAGCAAAGTGACAGGTTGGAGGGAGGGAAGGAAAAAGAGATGGGCAGAATGACAAGCCATTATTGCTCCTGCTGCTCCTGCTGAATGTCTGGCGAAATGATAAACGCTGTTCCCCACCCTGCTGGTACCCCGTGGTGTTTCTAATGAAAATTGGTGAGCTTGTGAGAACAGGTTTGACTTGAAAGAGGGAAGAAAAGCAGGAGAGAGGAGGATGTGGCTCGGCGGGGTGTGGGCAGGGCCGTGTGGGTGGTTCTGCAGGAGCCCGGCACAAAGCTGCCTCCCGCCACGGAAGGATGGGAGCTCTGGTGATGCTGGAGTACAGTGCTGGAATACATGGTCAGTGTCCAAGTTCTCTGACGAGGAAAAGCCCAGGTGCCTCGAGTAGCCCAGGCTGTTTGGTTTCTCGTTTGTACAAAGTTTTGTAGAAAATTCCCAAACAAATGAGCTGTTGCCACTGGGGACAAGGAGTGCATTGGGAATACAGTGGTATTTCTTCCTGGCAGCCTGAGAGTCTGCCTCAGAAGTGGTTTGTGCTGTGGTGGTAATTGGGTTTCAGCTGATTGCAGCGAAACTATGAATCAACTGCAGCCCATTTTTAATAATGAAAAACTGAAACATAATCAGAAATGTATTCACAGTGCTACGGCTTTCAGTGATTACATGCAGCAACTGGTGCCTGCAGCCTCTCTTTGGACCCATATTCTGTCTCCTTTTTTTTTTTTCTAGTTTAAGCATCAGAAAAAAATTCTAATATTCAGAGGAGTTGATTTGGTATGAGATGGAACAGAATGCAAGGATTAATAGTGCTCTTTTCTGGGCTCCAGTGCAGCCTTTTTCTGATACCCTGTTGGAGGAGAGCTTCCCCTCCCTGTGCCTGCCCCAGCCCAGGTAATCAGCAGGCAGCACCAGTAGCACAGAATTTGGCAAGCCTCGGTGTGCTCTTGAAATCACTTGTGAAAATGGTGCAGTAACCTTGAGTGCTGATAAGGGAAAGCTGTGTTTTACCTCTGCTGAGTGCACGAGGATATCGTGCAGCATTGACAGGAGGAGAAGTTACTATGGTGATGCAGGCTATAAAACAGATGGAAATAAATATATGTATAATGCCTTTTAGGTAGAATCTGACCAAAAAATTGTGACCTGTTTCCAGGGGACTTCATGGAGCACTGGAATGTGTTCACGTTGATACTTTCTGGAAGTTAGAAGTGATGAATGAGAGACCTTGTTTCCTATCAGAAAAGCCCTGCAAGGTGTCTGTGCTGCAGCAGCCCCTCCTGAATCCCAGATTTCTCCCTTATTAGCCCCTTGAACCCCTCACCTCCAGCTCTGGGGCTGTGGTTCCAGGATTAACAATCCCCTGTCCTCTCCTTGTCCTCTGCCTTGGCTTTGCTTGGATCAGCTCAGCCCTGTGGGACCTTCCCCCTGTGGAGCTGCAGCCGGAGCTCCAAACCCACACATTCCTGGCCTCTGGCCTGGCTCCTGCCATCGCTTTGCTCTGCCTCTGCTGGATGCTGCTCCTGGGCTCGGGGTGCAGAGCTGTCCCCGCTGCAGGAGGGGATGCTCTGCCCTGACCAGTGGCTCGTTCTGCGGCAGAGGCTCTTCCAGAGGAACCCAAACCCAGCCTGGCCTGGCTCTGCTGGCTGTGTAACCACAGCCCTGCTGATCCTTGGGGTCTCTGGGCATCCTTGGACAAATACGTGACAGGAGAATGGCAGGGGCAGAACATTTGATCCCTCACAGCCCCGTGTCTGGATGCTTTGGTTTCAAACATTTTCTGGGGCCCAAAAAAAAGGGATTCAGTTTCCCCTCCTTTCCCTGCTTTCTCCCACTCTCCCTGCCCGCAGGTCACTGGATCATTTTCAGCTGACCCTCAGTAATGTTTTGTTTTTCTCCTTCCAAAACGTCCCCATAGCCTAAGGCAGCTTGGCCACTCGGACTCGTTCCGTCCCTTATCTTCATCTGTAAAATGCCACAGTGAGTTGTAGGAAGAATTTAGGCAGCACTGGAGGTAATGTGATGATTACGCAGATTAATTTTGAAGCCTTTTTTGCTTTCAGAATTTTGATCATGACTCATGTTTGTTCACAAGATATGATTATAGAAGTTTTGAGAGGAATGGCATGTGTGCATTTTGGAAGGCCTCGTTTGATTTAAAGGAGATCTCTCAAATGAGAAGGTAAAGGTCGAATTTCAGATGAGACATCAGGACTTGATTTTTCTCCCAGCTAGTTTTCATTTGTCTGCATCTGCCATTCTTCAGAAAAAGCTTCTGGCAGTGAGAGCTGTGCTGCATCTTGGTGATGCATGCAGGGGATCTGCTCCCTGGGTTGGTTCTGCAGTGCTGAGAAGGTGGAAAACCTGCTTTTGTCGGGAAAATAGAGATATGACTCAAGGAGCTGTTCTGCTCTACCTGTCAGAGCAAGATTTCAGGTGGGCTGGGAGGGAGCAGGGGCTGCAGTGCCTTCCCAGCACCCTCACAGCCAGGGCTCTGCCACTCACCCCAGAACCCGCTCAGCTTTTCACAGTTCCCCTTGGGAAGAACCCCTCGGGTCACGTTTTGGAAAAGTGGATGGTTAAAGGGGACACAGCAGCTGAGCTCCAGCCCTGCTGCTCCCAGTCCAGCACAGGTAAGGGCATGTATTTACCTGTGCAGATAATCTGGGTTTTACGTCCCCAGTCAGAGGGGAAGTGCTCCTGGTGGGCTGTGCAACCAACATTTTATTGCAGTGCTTCAGCCTCACTCAAGGTGCCTTCATGGAGGTGGATTCCTCCTTATCTGTGCAGCTGATGGCATCGTTCTGCTCCCCGCCAGCTTCCCTGGCACTGCCAGCAGAGCTGGATTTGTCACCCCTCTCTCCTGACAGACTCTCTCAGCCTCACGCCCCTCCCGGTGCCAGATGGGCTCTCCCAGCCCCTGCTGAACCTGGCAAAGTGTTCCCTGAGCCAAGGAGAGAGGCTGGTTTAACACAGAAGGCAGCACCAGGAATTCAGCTTTCTGTTTCCGCAGGGCAGAGCCTGGCTTGCTAAAGGTGTTTATTCAGGTGTGCCCCCAGCTGCTGTGCTCGTACGTGGTCGGTGTCTGGGCTCGCTCAGAGCTGCTGTGGCCTCAGCCAATTAACTGATTTATTCCTGCACTGGCAGTCATTGGGCAGATGAATCAGATGGCTATTTGCATTCCCTAAATTTAGCATATGCATCCATGTATCCAGCCTGTGTGCATGTTTTCATTTGCATTTTGTCACATTTAGCTGAGGGAGGTTCAGACCGTTTTGAGTTGAGCAGGACCCCTCGTGGCCACTCCATCAGAGCTCTGGCATTCCCAGACTCTTCAGCCCCCCTTGGGGGCTTGCTTGCAAGGGAAGGCTTCTCCAGTGATGCAAATAAAGTTTAAAAAGTGCACAAAACATCCCTATTACACAGAGGTTTATACATCAGTTACCCTTGTGAAAGGTGTGATTGTATCAGCTTGAATCCACAAACCAACTCACCCAGACTAGTGTCCTCTCTCAGTAACCTTTAAATATCTCTAATACTGTGTTGCCACACTGTCCATGAGTGGTTTGTTCCCATATCTTCCATTAAATGTAATTGCTCGGTATTAAACTGATGATATATTCCACAGCCTTCGGTGTCTTCCCAAGGAGCCACCCACTGGACCTGTCCTGATGAGCCCTGCCACGGGCACACTGCTTGTTCCTGCCAACAACGTGGGTGTTCCAGCAGCCCCTGCCCACTGCTGCTGTCCCACGGAGCAGGATCTGGACTGTGCTGGAGGCACAGGGAGTGCTCAGGAGGGAGCAGTCAGAGCCTGGAGCTCTTATCTCACGTCTCCATTTGTACCAAGGTTTTATCTCACAATCTGATTTCATTTTCAGTCCTGAGAGTAAAAGGAAGCTCAGAGGGGTCTGGGTTGTTTTTGAGGAAATTAAAACCCCTTTCCATCCCCATTCACTGCTGTGATCTGAAGTTATTTAAGCAAAGGCAGAAGAAATGGCAATGTTTGGGTGCCTCAGGAATTTACTCCACTAAAATGAAAGTTCACCTTCCAAACTGGAGCCAAGCAAGCTATGTTAGACTGGTGGCTTTTGTTGCTTGCTGTGTTCCTCTTTTCTTCCCTGACAGAAGGAAGGGAGGGGTGGCAGGGTGTTTGGCACATGTCTTGGAGGGTGGGAAGCATCACTCTATCCTACTACTGAGGCACCAGACCCTAAAGAAGATGTTAATGAAGCTTGAAATCACATTTGCATTGCAAATGATACAATTTGTTCTGGCTTTATAGAGAATTAATTTGAA
Organism: Atrichornis clamosus; assembly: GCA_013400975.1. Lineage (NCBI taxonomy): Eukaryota > Metazoa > Chordata > Aves > Passeriformes > Menuridae > Atrichornis > Atrichornis clamosus. The sequence goes on along the minus strand of WBMZ01012114.1, from coordinate 49,821 downwards.
CTGTTTGCTGCTTTGTTCCAGTTGTGCATCTGAATAATGCTGCAAGGTTAGGTGGCTCAGCACTGTGAAGATCTTAGTCATAAACAAGGCAGGGTAAATTAAAAATATGCTGTGTTGGACAGATCATCCATTCAGCTTCCTGACATCTTTTTTATCAGCCATCTTCAAATTGTCAAACCATAGAGGAGTCCTGTTCTCCCTCGAAGCCTGAATTATTGATGCTGGTTTGTTCAGTTCCAGGCAGATTTTTATTACAACTACTTTAGAGATTACCTAAGGGGTTAAACCAACCTCCTGAAGTGGTTCAGGAGCTCTCCTGAGTAAACAGAGCCTAAGAAAGGGAGAGGTTTTGCCAGGTTGAGGCATCTGAGCAGGTTCTCCCTCGTGCAGTGCATGGACAAAGCAGCTCCTGTCTGGTCCTTCTCAAAGGTTGTAATTTCATGACAAATCTCTTTCTAGGCACATGGAAAAGCCAAGGATAATTTTTGGATCATTCCAGCTTATGTTGCTGAGAAGGCAGCAAGCCTTGGAAACAGGACTGAGCTGCGTGGCAAAATCCCAGGTGAGGGGGGCTGAAAAGTCAGGGGGGAGACCCAGGATCACATCCTGATCCTGTTGCTTTTGTCTCAGAACATGGTTGAAATCTGCAGATGATATTTGCTAGGCCTGCAGCGTTCATGGATCTGTCTGGACCCAGCGTTTGTGTGGCAGTGATGAAATCTGGAGCAGAAGCCCTTTATGGCTGGTTTATTGCCCAGAGAGCAGTGGTAGGTGAGACCTGGTCAGAAGAGCACCTAAGCCAGGCTCCCTGTGTTCCAGGGGTCCCTCTGAATCCTGGGGAGGTGCTTCTCCCCAGTGGCAGGTGTGGGAGACACACCTGAGCCAGAACCCGTTGCCTCTGCGCTGCTCAGATCAGACACCCCCACGACAGATCCTGTGTCCCTTCACCGAGGCCACAGGGCCTGACCAGCTCATTACCAGGCTGGGGCTAGTTCTGCCAGCTGTTAAACCTCCCCAGGGTCAGCTTCAGTCCGAGGCCGTGCTCCTGGCCAAAGCAGCCTTGCTCTGAACAGCCAGAACACCGGAGCTGCTGCTCCACAGCCAGGGAGTCAGTCCCATCACTGCAGATACTTGGGGGTCACTTGCTCTTGTCTTGGTCTGAGACTTGAGTTTGAGAAGGTTGCTGAGGTTTGGGAGCCAGTTCCCACTTTTACTGATAAGGACTGTTACTACTCAAGGCACGTCTAATGAAGTTTTGCAGAAGGGACGTGTGTTTAGATGCTAAAGTGGTGACAGCTCTGCCTGCTGCATCTCACCTGCTGAGGTGAGCAGAAAGGTCTGCAGAGGGCAGAAGGGTCCAGCTGGAACTCACTTCAGTGGCCCTCAGCACAGGGAGATGTTCTCACCTCCACCAGAAGTGTGGATCCTATCCAGACAGAAGAAAAGCATCTCAGGTGACCTCACAAGTCAGCATGGCCTGCTGAGAGCTTGCCTTTTTTTTTCTCTATGACCTGTGTGGGTTGCTTTTCTCTTAATGGTATTACTTATAATTTTGCTTTAAAGTGTAAGCTCTGTGCTGCCTCAGCCTGGCAGGAGAAGCACCTAAAGGCTTGACTGTGATACAGTTGAATTAACAGTGTGATAAAGCACCTCAAGATTTTAAAGGCTGTTTTCAAAAGGGTGCTAAGAAAATATACTTCATCTGCTTATGCAGTAGGGAGTTGATATCCAGAGATTCAGATACTTCACCTTGGATGCCCAGATGCCATTTGCCAGTTTGAGATAAACTTTGTGATTGGCTTACCTTCTTACATTTCATATTTGGGCAAGGGATATATTGTTTATTTCTGTTGTGTGCTGTGTACAATAACTGTAGTCCACCTTTTCAATGCAGTCTCATACTCTCCTCGTCATTTCAGGTATCTCCATCCTTTCGCAGCTCTAACAAGAACATGTCCTTAGTCTGTGACCTTCCCAAACTGGTGCCTGTCTGGCTCAATTGGCATTTCCAGGACTTTCTGCAGAGATTTTTGGGTAAGTGTAGAGTGGTTCGGCTTCCTCTGCATACAGAGACACTGCTTTTTTTGGCTCTCTGCAAACAGAGGCTTCAGAACAGTCACATCTACAAACTATTTAACTTTCAAATGCTCATTAAATCCCTGGCTCCTTCTGCAGGCTCTGCAAGTGCCACGTTCAAAATTCTGGAAGCGAGGTAGGAGGAGGAACAGGATTAAAACTGCATTTCCTCCACACTGTCACAGCCTGGGACGTGTTGGTGTCTGGTCAGGCCCTGTCCCTCAGCTCTGGTGTCCCATGCAGTGTCCAGCGAGTGCTGTGGCAGCTACAGCAGCCCATAATGAAGTCCATAACAAAGCCTAATTAGCAGAAGGGTTGGCGACACTAACGAGGAATTCTCATTCAGCTCCACAAGTTCAGTTTGCATCAGGGCACTCTGAAAGGAGGCTGGTGCCTCAAGACACTGATGTGCCTCACGTGGCTCAAGCCAGAATTATTGTGATGTCTGAGTTAAACCACACTTTTCACCACCTAAATCTTTTTTTATTCCTGCTGCATAGTTTTAGTGAGAAAAATGAAAGAAAAATTGCTGTCATAAAAGACTCATCTGCTTCCCATTACACTGACATTTAAGGATTGCACACATTAAAATGCTCCTATGCACCACAGAGAGCCACAGAAAAACCAGGAGGTAGAAATTTATAACAAATGGGAGATTTTGTAATTCAGCCACCCTGGGGTGGGCGTGACCCAGGGCTGGGGAAGGAGAATGATCTCCCTGCATCCAGCCCTTCCCATCCCTCCCTACATCAGTGTCAGGGAACTGAATTGCCAGTGCAGAGGAGAATATTTCCTCAGAACACCCTTTACCCTCTGTCTCCTTCAGATGAAAAATAAGGTGTTGATATTTTCAGCCCTAAGTCAGTGCGCTGTGCTCCCTGCAGGGATAACTCCAAAGGCAGGGAATTAATTGGCCCAGGTTATCAGTGGCTTTTGGTCTGTACTGCAAAGCAATTGTCAAGAAGCTTTTTCTTGGAATCAGGAAAGCAAATTCCTCCTTTCCTTCTGGGCACCTGCCAGCCCCTGGAATCTTTGGGTTTCTTACCAGCTGAGGAGCAGCACTTTTTGTGAGTGAGATTCCCCCAAATCCTGGTTGTTTGATAAGCCAGTGGCAGACAGAGAGCTCTGTGCTCCTGTCCAGGGAATGCTGAGTGGTTCCCACTGGCAGCAGGAGCATTAGCACAGAGTAAAACGTGCTCTCACACACCTGCCTTCACAGGTTCCTGCAGCTGACACGAGCTCAAGGGCCCTAATTCGGAATGATTGCACCGAATTCCTGCAGTGCCAGCCTGCTGTGGGATCAGAGGTGTGCGATGTAAATGATGTGGTGCTTGAAGAGGTATTTAGTGAAGGGAGAGCTACTCTGCTTGGCAGGGTTCTGCAGGTTTAATGGCTTTGGCCAACAAGAAAGCTCTCAGGACCATTTCTCCTGAACCCTGACTTGGCCTTTCCTCCTGGGGCCTGTGAGAGGGAAAGGAGGAGCTGCCCTGGCCTTTGGTGTTGAAACACTGTGCCACTTCTGTGGCCCTTGCAATTCCCCTGTTTTACAGCTTGCCTTTGCTGCCCACAACACAGTTTTCTGAGCTCTGGATGGGTTTGCTTCCCAACAAAGCAGGATATTTTGGAAATTGTTTATCTTCCTGGGATTATTCTCCCTTTCCCTGCCAGCAGTGTTTGCTGCATCACTGCAGAGGATGCTGCCTGTTAGGAATGATTTAGTTAGAGGCAGGATAGGCTCTCTTCTGGCCTTGTGGCTATAACAGTGTTATCTTGTGTCCCCGTCACCCCAATCATCTGTACATAACATTGAAATATATATGGAAATTGTCCAACTCTGAAACACCTGGACATCATGTGTTCTGGACATAGGATGGCTTGGGAGAAATAACATTCATGTTCTACACAGAGAGATATTTTTAGTATTTTATGTTTTTATCAGTCAAAATTTAAAATTCTTTTTACAGGAAAACGATGCTATGTCAAATGTTTGAGGGGAAGCTTTCACAGTAAGTAATAGTGTGCATATTGCTTCTGCTATTTAAAAACCAATTGCTAAGATTTATTGCAGAACTGTAAATATTAAAGGCCAGATTTGTCCTGTCTCATACCATGCAAGTCTCATTAAATCTGTGATCAGAATCTGATCAAATAAAGAAACTTTTCTCTAGTGATCCTAAGCACACCTTTTAAGACAATTAACTTGGCTCAGTGTTCTGATTTGATCTTAAACAGGAGCCATGTTCCTTTGAGAACGATTTATGGCATCCCTTTGAATCAATAGTGCTGTTAAAAGAACACTGGGAAAGAAAACCAAAAATGTCATATGAGGTAAGCAGGGAAAAAAGACAGTAAATTTTATAGAAAAATACAGAATCAAAATTGACAGTCCAAGTCTCAGCCAAGGCCTCAGTTCGGGTGCAGACAGGGAGAGTTTAAGTATTTCATCAAAACAGCTGAAAACCTCCTGCAAGACACAGATCACAGCCCAGGCTGAGAGGAGGCAGTGAGGGGAGGGAGATCTCCTGGCAGCTTCTGAACCCACGGAGTGCTCTGTGCTCTGCCTAAAACAGCGTCCAGGTGTGGTGCTGGGCTCTGAGAACAGAGGCTCCCACGGACACGCCTGCCTTGGATCCTGTGCCAGAGCTGCCAGTCCCTGGTGCTTGGCACTGCTCTTGTGCCACTCCTGTCCCCACCACTGCCTGCTGAGCCTGGCCTAAAGCTCTGGGGAGCTCCTGCCTGCCCTGGCAGCTCTGGGCTCACCTGGCTGCTCTACCAGCACTCACTGAGTGCTGCACGCAGTTGTGAAATTGGATTGGAAAAGACCCTGAGATCACTGAGTGCACCTCTAACCTGAGAGCAGCAAGAGGGAAAAGGAAAAAAACGAGGGAGAGGAGGAAGAGCAATGTCAGAAGCAGCAACAGGCAGGTCAGGCGTGGCCTCACAGGGGGGCCATGGTTGGGGGTCCAACCCAGAAAGGAGGGCCCGTGGTTTGGTGGTGCCAGGCTGGGGCTTTGCCTTGAGCTCTGCTGGCAGCCCAATGGGCAAATCATTTAATGGAGCCATGAAATTGGCTTACTCCTTGAAAGTATCCATAAAAATTGGGACTAGTGCAGGGAGCTGTTGAGGCTGTGGATGAAAAGCCTCGTGTGTGAGCAGTGAGCTGGTGTTATTTTTATTGTTAACAATTATGTGCCAGAGAGATCACTTGCCATCAGTCATCACCAACAGCCACTTCTTTTCTTTTTCCAACCCTTCTCCACATGGGGAGAGCTCCCTGGAGTCACCTCCCCCTCCTCAGGCACACAAGTCACCCCAGGGTGGGCATTTGGCACCCACAGATCTGCTGTCACTTTGGTGCAGCTCCCCTGACTGGATCCAGAGCACGTGGTGCCCTGGCCAGGCTGAACGCAGGAGTTCCTCTCAGCCATCCCAAATTCCACACCAAAACGAACCCCCACATGGCCTGTATTCCAAACCGGAGACAGCTGGCAGTCTTTGCCTTCCAAACGTCAAACAGCCTCGTGTTTGCTTGGATTTTACCTCCAGCTAATCAGTTAATTGGAGTTAAGTACTCTGAGAGTTACACATCCCTCTTCTCCTAATGAAGAGGCCCCGCTGCCAGCCAGGCTCCAGAGTCCACTCACAGCTCCCTGCCCCTCGACGTGCTTGGAATTACAAGCTAAGGAAACGCAGTGACAGGACAAGGGGAACGGCTTCAGTCTGACAGAGGTTTGGATCAGGGGTAAGGGAGAAATCCTTCCCTGGGAGGGTGGGAGGCCCTGGCACAGGTTTCCCAGAGAAGCTGTGGCTGCCCCATCCCTGGAAGTGTCCAAGGCCAGGCTGGACAGGGCTTGGAGCACCCTGGGATAGTGGAAGGTGTCCCTGCCCGCGGCAGAGGGTGGAATGGGATGGGCTTTAAGGTCCCTTCCAACCCAAACCATTCTGGGATTCTGGGATTCTACTCTGTGCCGTGGCCTGAAATGCTCTGCAGCTCCCTCTGAGGCTGCCATTATTTTTTTATGAAGACCAAATTAATTCAGAAATATGAAAAGAATGGAAATAGGTACAAATATGCCAATGTATGCATTTAACACTCCCCCCAGCATTTTTTCTTCTCCTTCTTCTTCTTCTTCTTTCCCTCATCCCCTTGAGCAACTCAGGGTTGTTGCATTTCAGTAACAGTTCAAACGCCTGGTGAATTCTTTCATAAATTCTCATCTGGTTCTTCCCAGTACAGCTGGGTTTTAAGTGCAGGATATAGGTTTATCCTTATTTAACCACTCGTCTCAGCATGTTTGATCTCTGAAGGTTGGGATTTCAGTATTAAGGAAGTTTATTTGTTTTGATGAGCTTTCAGAAGCCCCAGAATATTGGCTGCCTTCGCATTCACTGCATTGAGATCTGCAACTCTGGAGCAGTTGCAACACTGGGACGTTGCAAATGGCAGCTGGAGGCAGAGTTGGATTTTACCAGGTGGTGAATGGAGAGGTCTGTGCCAACAGCAGGTCCTGAGCCAGGGAACAGCCAAGAGCCCCTGGCAGCCTCTGATCCATCCCAGCTGGGCTGTGAGCCAGGGGCAACCTGGGCCTGGAAGCTCCAGCTGCAGTTCCAGAACCCCAGGGATCTTGCTCTGGGGGTCTGGCATTCCCAGGCAGAGGGGAAAAATGAATCCATGGATTCACAGTGGTCTGGGGTCCTTTGTTTTTTTACGCTCCCAGATAAAATACTGTCCAAGTATGGATGTTATTTAAACAGGTTTGGGTTTTCCTAAGTAGAAAAAAAGAATTTTTTTTTCTTTTTTTCCCTCTAATCTGCCTCAGAAATAAGATCGCAAACGGTGCTGAAGATCCGCTCCTGACATCTAACAGTGTTGCTCAACCAGTTCTTTCAGAGCTGGTTCTTTCATAAAACTTTATTTCTAGAATTCTGGGTTTTTTTCAGCTTGAATCCCAGTAAGATGTTTTAGGCAGCTGCATTTTAATCTTTAGCATTAATTAACTTGGTAAAGTATAAAGTAGCAGAAGCATGGATGACAATACTAATGAAAGTAATAAAAACAGATTAATGACTAAATCCAAAGAAACAGAACCCTCTGCCTCCCTGCAGACATGGATATTAATGAGATTTCCTTTGTTTCTCTCCGAGGGTGGGCAGTTTCTCCCACCCCACAAATCTCTGCAAGTGCCAAAGGGTTTTGTTTATTTTGTGCCTGGTTCCAGTTAGAGCTGCAGGCAGAAACTGGTAAATACAGTGAAATATTGTCAGAAAGAGGAATTTCTGACCTGACAGTAAGTGTGACAAAGCAGGAACCGAAAGGGGAGGGTTTTTTCTTGAGGTGACCAAAGAGGAGGGAGAGGCAGCTTTGTTTGTGGGAATTTCTGCAAACTGAAGTTCTGAGATTGCTTTGCTTGGGTGGGAAAGAAAAGCAGAAAGTTTTCCAGTATCTACCCAACTTATCAGGGAAATTTAAATATATGGAAATGGACCAAAGGAGGTGAATTAGGGAGGTTCTGCCACACCAGCTGCTCTGCTCAAATAAATAGGACTAAGTGTCTTGAGGACAAATTAAACAGTCTTGAGTTAGCAGTGCAAGTAAACAGCTACTGGGGATTCAGTGCTCTGGTTCCTCCTGATATCGCTCAGTTTGTGCTGAGTGCACCCTTCCTTCTCTGGATTTCAAAAGGCAAAACAGAGATAAATCACAGCCTCTTACAGTGATGGTGGGGCATAACCACATCTCAGTCTGCCTGAGCCTTTGCCCAGGGAAAAAGGTGTCAATGGACTGAACATTTAAATAAAGAACCCTGTAGAGCTCATTTCTGTGTCCGCACCTGAGGGAAGCAGACAGGGCTGGTGTGTAAATTCCCTCTCGGTGACCTGTGATCCTGCAGCACATTTGTAACCTTGTGATGTGGCAGTGTTAGTATCCGTGTAATTAATAGTGCTATTTATAGCACCAGCAGCCAGCCACTAATCAAGCAGCAGGATCGATGTCTAACAGCAGATGAAGCTGCTCTCACTTGGACGCGGCTTGAACTTGAGGAGCTCCTTGAGGGCGCTGCTCAGGAGCTGTGACAGGGAGGGCACCGAGCTCTGGCCTGTGCTGGACCTCAGCCCTCCTTCGGCAGCCGCCCCCTCTCCACAGAGCCAGCTCAGCCCCTTCCTGGGCCGCAGGGTGGGCACGGATTTGCTGCCTGGTGCCAGAAGCAGCCACAGGGCCCCCTCCAGCGGGGCTGGGGCTTGGCTCTGGGAGTCCCCCCGTGGTGGTGGCCAGTGCAGCTCTGGCCCAAGCTCTCTGCAGCCAGCACAGAGACTCCTCTCACCTGGTGGGTGCAGATCTGGCCCCCGCTCAGCCACCCCAGCAAGAGGAAAGCACCTGCAGGTGCCATCCCACCCAGTGCTTATTAACCTGGCACATAAACCCAGAACGTGCCCAATAAACTGCCGACGTTTGACAGCACACGTGACATTTGAGCCTGCAATTAATGAGCTGCCAGCCTGAGCAAGCCTGGCCTGTGTCACTGGAGGTTTGACTTGGGACTCTGTGGCCTTTCGGCAGAAGCCCCAGGATTCCCCCAGGGAATCAATCCCGGGTTCTGCACACGAGGGAGGAGGAGCACTGAGGGCTCCTATGGAAATGAATATTTCATGTCAAAGCCCTGGAACAAAGAATCTTCAACAGGCACATATAAATAATTAGTGTGGTTGTAAGTTGGCTGGTTTGGTTTTAATTGACTGGATGCATGTATTTATTGGCTTTGAAAATGACGCCAAATTTCCCTGCTAAATCCAAGGAGCTGGCTTTCCCTCTCCCAATGGTTTCCATGTGCTGAGCAGTTTATTAAGACTTTCCCTGAGTTACAGAAGGAAAAGGCTCCCCTCTCGTGGCTGCGAGGGAAAATGGCATTTTCTGCATGGAGCTCTAGAGAAACAGAAATAAGTTATGGAATTGCAGTCCTGCTCCAGCCCAGCACGGAGCTGCGCCAGCTGTGCTCTCCCAGGGGTTTAGCAGCCTCTGCCCTGTTTGCTTCAGGAAAAGGGAAATATTTGAGGGGAATTGATTGAAGTTATTTAAATGACAACTAAAAGTCATGATCTATATCAACAGTCAGAAACATTGCAGTTGAAGAACAGGTTTAAACTGTTTTGTGTTTGCTCTTTTAAAATATTTTCTTAGTAAATGTTGACTTTTATTGTTGGATTTATTTTGCTCTATAAAGTCTGCTCTGAGAGAGGAGACCTTATAGATAAATGCTCAAGCCATTCTGTAGCTGAGTAGGCATCCATTCAGATAGGCAGGTTTTCGATTTTTACTGGGTTAGAAATGCTGAAAAGCATCCGTTTTTTACAGGACACCTGATTTCACTTCCAGCTGGTGTGAAACCGCTCTTGGATAAAACCTGAAATGTCATTTAAAAGCTATAAAAACAGCAGCTTAAAATTATTGGTTAAAAGCTGTCTTCAAATACCTTGGGTGCATCAGAAAGAGAAGCAGTAAGCTCTCTGTAAGACTGACAATTAAAATTAGGCTTTTATGAACCAGGGGAGGTTATTCCCAAAGTCAGAAAGCCCAAGTGCGTGCTTCTCACCGATGTCAGAGGTTTGGAGCTCACAGGGCTCAGCCTCTTTTTCTCCATTTGTGTGGATAAGTGGGAAGAAGAGAAGAAGTTCTCTGGCTGTTTCAGCCCCTCGCTGGTTTCTCAGTGTTGAAGAACCTACACAGAGATACCGAAACTCAAATACACTGAATTTCCTCTTCTCCCTGTTCCTGCAGAAGAACCAGTTACTCCTCAAAGCTCATTTACTCATTTAACTGTCCAGCTTCTTGGAGAATTATTCCCTGCAGGCCATTTGTTTGACTTCCTTTACAGTATCAGCAGCAGTGATGCACTATTTGAGAAGTATGTAAATAATTTATATAAAATATAAAAGTGCTGATGTTAAATTTATGCCTCAATCTAAGTTGTTATTATTTTAGATTTCCTCTTTAAATTTGTATATTCTTTAAAAGAAACACACACCTTAAACAATCTAAAGGGTTTTTTCTTAAATCTGTGTTTCATCTATTGTAGAGACGCTTAAATTCCAGGAAATGATTTGATCCTTGGGATTTGATCCTGGACCTACAAGGAAACGGGAAAAGTTTTGGATTCAAGGCTACAATCTTGGACAACTCTCAAAAGAAAATATAGAAAAATGTAGTACAGGAAAGAGGCAGCCTGAAATTAGAACTGTTGTTAACACAAATAGGACAGATTTAGATTTTGGTTCTTACCCTGGTGCTATTTTTGTACCATAAATAGGCTAAAATGGGAAGTCTTTTATCTCACGAAAATCCAAATATAAACAATTCCCGTTTGATTTCCAGATTTTTCTATTGAGGAAAACTTACGATTTTCAAATTTTCTGCATTCTAAGAGCTTTCCAGATCCTTTGCAGATTGTATTTATTTAATAAACAACTGGCAGGGTTCTCAGATCCGCACTGAAATGGAAACCAGCGGCCTTTGGGCACGTGAGGGGCTAACGTGAGGGCCGTGCTCTTCCCCTGCTGCCACACGGAGCACCCTCCCCACCGGCTCCTGCTGCCCAGCATCCGCTTCAGCAGCTTTTCCGGAGGGTAGGAAGGTGTATTGGAGGCATCCAGCGTGGAGGTTTGGTTTTTCCCCTGAGCGCTCTGTGCGGGGCACAGCTCGTGCCTCACTGCTGTGCGCAGGAGCACCCGGGGCTCCCCTGGCTGCAGTGAGCTGCAGAACACAAACTGCCCTTCTGCTCTGCCTTGAAGCAATAATTTATGCATCTAATTAGGCCCTGGTTTGCAAGAATGATGAATACTCACATTCTAAAGAGCTGAGAAAAATTAAGAATGTCTGACAGCTTTGCGTGTGCCAGCTCGGAGGGTTCTGGGGGAACATTTTCCTCAATGTGCTGAGCTTTCTCTGCATCTTTTTTGCCCCATCCCTGGAAGTGTCCAAGGCCGGGTTGGACAGGGCTGGGAGCACCCTGGGATAGTGGAAGGTGTCCCTGCCCACGGCAGGAGCCTGGAACAAGAGCAGCTTTTAGGTCCCTTCCAACCCAGGCCGTTCTGTGGTTCTGGGATCATTCCAGAGCTGGACTGGGGATAAAGGATGCTCCCCCTGGCAGGGTGGCACCTGCCAGGCAGCCCTGGGTGCAGTGGCCTGTCCCTGTGTCCCTTCCCAAGCCAGCACTGGCAGCACTGAGGGTTTGGAGTCTCTGACAAGGTTTCACTGCCACAGCCAATGGCCAAGGCCTTTTCTCCTGTATGCATTTTTAGGAACTGGATTTCCTTTTCCCCTGTTGTTTTCTATGTTTATTCAACACAGAGCTGAGGGTTTGAATGAATTGAAGAAAATTTTATGTTTTACTGGCTTTGTCAATCACATAAATCCCTTCTCTGACAGCAGCAAAGTGGCACCTTGACTTCGGCACTCTGGTGGAGATGCAGCAACATTCCCATTGGGAACTGTTTTTCCAGGGTGGCACAACTGGTAGCAAGACCTCTGCATGACCAGCCTTGGTACAAAGTCTCCAACTGGAGCAAGAAACTCCTTCAGAAAACCGTCCCAGAGGGTTGAACAATCTCTGAGAAACATCTTCTGTGGGCCCCACCCCGCTGGCTCCGAGCCCGGGGCTGACCAGGTCCAGTGGCTGTGGAAGGACAGGCTCCGAGCTGATTAATCTTTCACCTAAGTGGGTCTGGCAGACCAAAGGGGAGCGTGAGGAAGTGTCATTATCCCTGTTCCATGGACTGGGGAATGGGAGGCAGTTGCTCATTCAAAGTCTCACAATAGATGTGTGGGTGCCAGATGCTGGAGATGCCAGAGATGGGATTTAAACCCAGATGTCCTGAGTGCCAGCTCAGCACTGAATTCGTGGTTCTCCATCCTCTCAAAAATCCAAGAACCTTTCTGATTCATTCAGTATTTAGAACACTTTGCCTGCCATAAAGTGATACTTCAGAGAACTCTACAATTTACTAATGTAAAAGATGCCTTTTACTGTCCTGTTTATCCCCTTTAGGAATGGAGGAATTTATCTATCTATGAGGTAAGAGAATAACAAAATAACCACTACAGAGACTTGTCAGAAGTGGAACTTCCAACGCAGCTGAAGTGACTTGCCAGTAACACCTGAGAAGTCTGAGTTAGGAGAAGTAAATCTGATCCCACTCAATATTGTAGTGGTTTCAGGCGTCCTGTTGTAATATTTTGTTCCTCAGCTTTCCTTCATTCTCTGATGCATTTTGAAACGTTGCAGATCATTAAAATGGTATTGTTTTCAGATTGATAAAAACACCTCCTTACACCAGAATAAATGGAGCATCTCTGGTGGATACAACTGATCTGATGTACAGCAAAAGAACACAATTTAACAAGGAAGCCACTACCTTCAGAAAAAAAAGGAAATCAAAGGGAAGGAGGGAGGAATCTGCAGTTCTGAAGACTGTAAGCTTTGGAGCATAAATGACAATGGAACTTTATGGAGTCTTTTGGATTGAACCAAAAGCCAGCCCCATTAAACCAAATGGAGCATTCCTAATCTGACATGTTGACAAGGACAGCCCTGCCTATTCCAAAAGGGAGTTTCAAATGAATCCAGATTTAGCTGATGTTCCCAACAGGGGCTGAGCTGGCTCCAAAGGAAGTGATCCAGGCCAAAAGTAAACAAGATGCACATGAAGCACTTTGTGCCACCAGGAAAACTTCCAGGGAATATGCAGAGAGGAGAAGGAGAGCCAGCAGAATCACAGCCCGAGATGTCTCTCCTGTCTCCTCATCATGTCCTGTTTCTATTTCTTCGGAGAATGTAAATCCAAGCTTCTTCCTCATGAGATCCCTGGTCCTTTTACTCACTTTCCTCATCTGTGCTTCCCCAGGAAGAGGCTCCACGTGCTGCCTCTCCCCTCCCAGCACTCAGCTCCGGCCTGTCCTGCAGTGGGAAGGGAGCAGCCGGGGGCGCTCAGAGCTGAGGAGCTGCTCCTGCGTGTGCAGAGGGTTCCGAGCCGTGCGGCGGCTGGAGCGCGCTGTCCCTGCAGCGTGTGCTCACCCCGCCAACCGTGTCGTGCTGCGGGGCTGACTCCGCCTTTTCCAGCCGCGGCAGACACGCAGGCACAGTCACCGCACGCAGCACGACAAGCACCTTGTGCACCTGCCTTTTGTCAAACTGGGAACAGCCCTTGAAGTTTCAGTGAGAGCTGTCCTGGAGAACTGGGATTGTTCCGCCTGGAGAGGAGAAGCTTCAGGGTGACCTAACTGTGACCTTCCGGTACCTGAAGGGAGCCCTCAGAAATGATGGGGAGAGACAATTTACGAGGGCCTGGAGTGACAGGACAAGGGGGAATGGCTTCAAACTGAGAGTAGGTTTAGATGGGATATTGGGAAGGAATCCTTCCCTGGGAGGGTGGGGCAGCCCTGGCACAGGGTGCCCAGAGAAGCTGTGGCTGCCCCATCCCTGGAAGTGTCCGAGGCCAGGCTGGACGGGACTTGGAGCACCCTGGGATTGTGGAAGTCTCCCTGCCCTTGTCAGGGGGTGGAATGAGATGATTTTTAAGGTCCCTTCCAACCCAAACCATTCTGTGATTCTGTGATGTCACCACTGTCTGACCACAGGCTGACGTGGGCTGGAGCAGAGTCACTAAATTACACACTGCAATGAGATATAAACCCCCAGAGACCCCAAACAGCTCCTTAATACAGCACAGAGGCTCAAATACCCCCCCAGAGCACAAGGCTTCCCAGTCTTAGAGACGCTATCTGGAATTCTACCTCGTGCAACATAAATACACTGCATTTTCCAAGGCAATCTCAGTTTGTGCCCACAAAAAAAGGTGTGTTCAGAGCTTCCTGCTGCAGAAGGGTCTGCGTGGCTGTGTGTGGACCAGCACAGAGCAGGCAGAAGGGAAGGCTGTGGAGTGTCTGCTCCCCAGACACAGGGCTGGGGTTTCCAAAGCACAGGCTGGAGACAGCTCCAGGGTGTTTGGCACTGAAGGTGTAGAAGACGAGCCTCAGAGGGTTGTTTTATAACCTGAACTATAGATTTTGCACAGCCTTAGTATTCTGTTCTCTATATTTGGGAACTCAGAAATCTGTTCCAGAGGTGTGTGTTGCCTTCCATCCATTCAACCTTTATATTGCGTGTGTGATTCTCTCACATCAAACGACAGCAGTGCTGTTTGTCCCTGAGCTGTGCCATTTGCTGTCCCCAGTGATAACTGGATGATAATGGCCATATTCTGGTAGAGTGTGACATTTGAAAGAGATATGCTAATGGAATTCAATGTGAAAAATAGATTACTAGTGCCACTTGCAGCACAGAGAACTCTTGCAAAGAGTTAGCACAGGATATTGCCACAGTATAGAAAATTGTGGAAATACTGCACATAAACTAGAAAAGTGACAATCGGTGATTTTATGTGTGTATTCACCACAGTCGTGTTGACTTTAACAGTTTTAGGTACTGCCAAGGAAGGGTTTTTATCGTGTATATACAAATAGGTGTATTTCTATATCTCTACATGAGTAGATAGATGTGTGTGCATTTCTGTATAAAACCCCACAAAACCACAGCTTCTTGTTCTGTCTGGTAGAGATTCATTTCTCCTGATAATATAACAGTATATTTGCTACACGTACCAAGGGATTTTTTGTTTGCTTGTGGGTTTGGTAGGTTCTACAAAAGTAGCTGGATTTGGGGATTCAAGCAGATGCAAAAATCTGAGCTTGCCCAGATCAAGACTTCATCTTGAGAAGTGTGAAATACAGAGCTGGATCTGTGCAGCAGCTCTAGGGCAGTGATTTTGCTCATCTGCCTGTGGGATGCCTTTTGACTCACTCTCAACCTTGGCAAGAAACTCTCACTGGAGGCTTTGGCTCTCCTTCCAAGGGGGGATATTTAGGCCAGTACGGACACTTGAATCTCCCAGTCCTTGCAGGAGCCAATGGGCAAGTTCCATTAAATGAGACTGGAGAGGTTTGTTTTTAAACTTACTTAGAATCAGTCGTGCACGTGGGATTTGGGGTGGGTATCCCCGAGAGAGCGACTGTGGGAGAGCTCCTGCTGGGCTGGGGGATGCTGTGCACGGCCCAGATGTTACTGGCCTTGGCCAGCAGCACAGCAGCCTCTCCCTGGGGAGGACGGTGACTCACAGGGGTGTCTGAATCATCGGGGCTTCCCCGGGGCGAGGCGGGACGGGCACCGGGCCCTGCCGCGTGTCCGGGCGGGGAGGGGCGGAGCAGTTCCAGCTCCGCGGACCTGTCCCCCGGGAACAGCCTCCCTCCCGCCGGACCTGGGAGTAGGCACAGGTGACAGACGGGCTCGGGGTGACTCAGGACACTTGCAGCAGTGAGTGTTTGGTGTGGTTGCTCTCTGCTTCCAGCTCAGGGCCAGGTTCCCCGCGGGCTCTGCAGTGCCGCGAGTGGGAGCCGTGAGCGGCTGCTGGGAGCTGCTCTGCTCTCCTGGCATCTCCCCCTGCTTCCCACCCACCCCTGAAAATCATCTCTGGCCCGAATCGGGACTGTGAGCTGTACCACATGCTCTAAATGAAGTGCTAATTAAATACTTGTACTTGATGTAGACAGCATTTCTTTGAGCAGGCTGTAATGCCTTGCAGATGTCACGGATCCCTCGGAGAGCGCAGGGAACAGCGTGCACGTTGCATCCCTCTCTGAGGTGGGGATGTACCCGGGTGGTTGGGACTGATAAGGCCTAGTGCTGAAGCAGCACTCATCTGATCCAAATTCCCACACACGTTCTCCCCCGGTGACCTCGGGATCGGGAGTGCTGCAGGTGCTTCCGCCTGGACGCACGCTTTGACCCGAGGGACAGGAATGGTGGAGCTCCTGAGCTTCAGGGATACTCAGAGCCTTAAAGAAAACTGGTAAGAACTGGTGGATGTTGCAGAAAAGGACTTCAGTGCCCTGGGTGGGGCCCCACCATGCAGGAGGAGCTGGCAAAGGGTTTCTGGCTCGGGAAGTCCCAGTGCGGGACGGAGCTCCACAGCAAAGGAACGGGAAGGATTTGGGTTTAGCACGGAAGCCCTCTCTGGCAACAGGAGAAAGGCTGAAACCCCAGCTCCGGAGTAGCTGGATGGCTCTGCTGAAGTTCTTGCCACCAAAATCTTGGTGATTTCAGGGTCAGCAGCCACCAGGCTCGGGAGAGCCACATCCCCCAGCTGTGGGATGTGCTGAGCCCTTAAAGGGCCGTGTGTCCAAGTCCATTCCAAGTCCCATTTCCCATTGCCCGGGAGCGGCTGCTTCTCATGCGAGCTCTGCGGGCTGCAGTCCAGCTCCAGCTCTGTCTTCAGGGAAGGGTTGGAGCAAAATGGGTGTCTTTGTGCAGACCCAGGCTCAGCTCAGTGGGACAAACACAGGGCTGTGCAAGCAGGGGTCCCGCTTCCCAGCACGGATTGTGCTTATTGTGCAATGTGGACCCATTTGCATTATTTATTTATTTGTTATTCTGTATTTTTGTTCTTTATTACAGGGTGAAGCCAGCATGTGTCCTTGCTGGAAGAAGGACCAGTGTGGACTGTACTGCACGGAGATCCTGCCCGAGGTCTGCAGGTGAAAAGGGTATGAAAGGCTGCAGGTGAAAGGGTGTGAAAAGTATGAAAGCTGCTCCTGTAAAAATTCACGGACTATTTACACATTTCTTTCAAGATGCTTCTGCAATGCTGGGAGTGCTTTTCAGGGTTCTGTGCTCTCTTGGGAGAAAAAGGAGGTAGAAATCCGAGATGATGCAGGAATAAGAGCAAGGGGGAAGAGAGAGCAGATGGTGAGGTGGAGAGCTTTCCTTAACCAAGTATTGCACATTGAGGATGTGAATTCAATTGCCTGTTGCTATTTATTGTGACCACATAAAATTCAAAGTACTTGAGTATTTAAATCATTATAGATTCAGAGATGAGTCATGAAGCAAATCTGATCTTTTATCTGTGGCCATGTTGGTGAATGGTTTCCTAGCAAGGATCTTATTTCCACTTTCTCTAATGGCATTGCTATTCTCAGATTATTTTGTTGTAGAGAAAAGGGACAAAATGAATAAAACTAATGTTTTTGAGGCTGTTATTGCAGACTCACACATTGCTACCCAATATTGCAGAGACATTCCAAGTTCTCACTGTCCAGAGAGAATTAATCAAGAGAGAGAGAGCTACCTTCTCACTCTGATTTTGTAGGACACTCAAGGGGAGTTTTTGCTGCTGTTGGTGAGCCGGTCTCTGACTCAAAGCTCATTTGGCACATCTTTTTGCCAAGAGGCAATGTGTCATTTGTGAGGTAGGCACTGCCGGCATCCTGCACGAGGCAGGGAGTGTTGGGGAGTGCAGGGCAGTGCATCCAGTGGTATGAACTTCCAAAAGAAAAAAACCCCGAATCCTGCAAAGTTCAATTCCATGTGTGGAAGTGCATCTGATTTTCAATTTTTCAAGTTTAATTCTCTTAATATTTCTGTGTAGGACAAGCTAGAATAGGCTGAAATTTGTGCCATAAATAGGATCATTCACATGAGATGTATTTAGATACAAAATGTTCTCTCTTGCCCAGCAGAGAGGCAGCTCCCAGGCAGCCCCTCAGCCCTGGAACCATTTGCCGTGGTGGTTTCTCTTCCTCCAAAGGAAGAGTCAAGTTTGAGAGAAGACAGATCCTTGTCCCAAGGAGAGCGGGGCTGATGTTGGAGCCAGGGACCCCGAACAGAGGCTGCTTTTGGAAGAGGCTTGTTGAGGGTTGTTCACGCTGGAGAGGGAACTGACTCATCACATCATCGATTCTGCTCCTCTGCCAGCACAGCACAAAACCTCTTTTATCATCACACTCTCTCTTTCTTCTTCATTTCTTTTTCAAAGGACTTTCAAGCTGTTCAGTGCTCTTGTCTTCCCCTTCCCCAGCCCGTTGCAGTTCTCTGGCTGCTGGTTGCAGTTTGGGGTGATGGAGCCCCTCTGCCCTGTGCTGGAGGACTCTTCCCATCCTCCAGGACAAACCAGGGGTGAACTTCTTGGCCCAGGCCCTCGCTCCTCACGCTGAGCTGCACACACCCCCCTGGGATGTAAGGAAACTGCTTCCCCTGTGAGCCCTCTGCCTCAGTCCCTCCCCTGTGAGCTGCTCGGGCTCTGTCTATCCGAGCAGGGGCAGCAGGGAGGCTCTGGCCACGGAATTGCCACGCGGGCCCAGCCGGTACCAGTTTGCAGGGAGATTTTCCGGGAGCGTGCCAGCAACAGGCGGCTGCTGGGAGAGTGGAATTGCTGCTCTTCTCCTCACATCTGCCTTTGATTTTCAATCAGAGCTGGTTGGTGAAAAGCCAACTAATCTACAGTGCTTAGGGAGGGTTTCTTGTTTGGTTTAAAGGGGCTGGTTTGAGCCAACTTTAGTACCACAGAATTAGTTTTTAATACATTTTTCTCCCCCCCTGAATTAGAAATACTTTTGGATATAGAGTATTTCAGGTGGTTCTTAAGGGAGAGTTGTTGTTCACGTCATTTGTTTGAATTCGTGTCTCGTGCGTGGCTGTTAAGCAGGGCCAAGACCTTCCTGTACCAGGGGCACACAGAGCACAGCAAAATGGGAAATGCAGTGACCCGCATGGTCCCAGGGATGCTGCTGGGGAGGTGGTGCCTCCTCCTCCTGCTCTGGGCCCAGGGAACCCGAAAAGTTTGACTTCTGTGAGAACTAGAGAAGGAATTTTCACAGGTTTTACACAAAACTTCTGGCATTTTGTTTGGGCTGGTGTCACATCCTCTTCCATTTGCTGCTGTTGTGGCAGATGAGGAATTGGCTTTGTACTGAAGATAGATGAAAAGTCACTGTTTAATCGAGAACTTCAAAGCAGCTGGAAGAGGATCCATCTGTGATTCAACCATCCTAAGCTTTAGGGGACAAGTCCAGTACCAAAAAGAATTTTAAAAAAAGAACAAAAGGTCTTGGATCACAGAGTTTTCACTCTTTTATGGCAACTTTTCTATGAATTGCAGTAACAGAGAGCACTGGCCTGTAACTAACACAGTCTGCAGAAGGACTTCTAGTAGTGCTTGCTGGCCTTTATTTATCCAAGGCTTCATTTGATGCATAACACAGTTTGAAAATAATTCTTTAAGCTGAGCATACTGTTACTGCTGAAACTTTCTGAGCCCATAACCCTCTGAAACAACAGTTTCCTCTGAGTGTGGGGAGCACTGGCTGGGTGAGGCAGAGAGCACATTAATCACTCTGACAAAGAAATAACATAAAAGGTAACACCAACTCAGAGAGCACAACAGCTGTACTGTGAACCATTAACAGTCACACCTCAGTGCTTTGTACCTGTATTTTAATGTGAGTTAGTGCACAAGCAGTGCCAAAATCCCCCTTGGACACCCTAATTTGTTACACCCTGTGCCCACACAGCCCTGGGAGCCCCAGGCACTTCTGGGGTCCCAGACACCATCTTTCCATGGATAAATGTGACCTTTCAGCCTGTAGAAGTTACACTCCTTTTTAAAAAAAATTATTATTATGCTATAGCTGGTGATTGATATTTTCTATAGCTGGTGATTTTTTGGCTGAAGGTGCAGTCTTTAGTGATGAAAATCCACCAGCCCCACATTCCTCTGCCAGCAGGTGTGGCAAGCTTGCTGCAATTGTTTGGTTTAAATAGTTGAAAATAATGACTCTGTTCTTGTAGAGCAAAGCCCAGTCTCCAGGAGCCCACCCTTCCTTCTGCCGTGTGGCAAAAGCCTGAAAGGCCCCTAAGTAATGGACAGCCCCACCTAAAATCTATCATTCCTTTCTGGTTTGTTGTCTTTCAGCCATCAAAGGTTGTGACTGCAGGGACAGGCTCTTCTCTGCCTTACGTGGAAAGGGGAACACACAGAATTTTAAACCTCTACCTGTTTCTGTCTTTGTGGGACATTTTTGGGGAGCTAGGACAGCTGGTCCTGGCTTCTGTGGTGCATGTGGTGGCATCTAGTGCTGCAGTGCCTAAAACCCTTCCTCTTGCTGTGGTTTGTGCTTGTGTCCAGTAAATTCACCTGCACACCTGACCCAGGCACCACTGTGAGATGAGCAATTTTTGCTTTTGAAGGTTTTTAACTGAAATTTCTTTCCTTCCTCCATGCTGAGCCTTCCAAAAATGGGTTCCTTTTTTTTTTTTTTTTTTGATTCCTTTTGAAGGAAGGAAGGAAAAGCGTTGCACTTGTGTTTGGCTCTGTTGTTTGAACAGAGCCCTGTGTGTTACCCCCAGCACACAAAGGAGCTCTGTCCAGGGAGGGTTGGCTGAGAGGGTCCTTGTTCAGGATCCCTCGTGCCCTCGTGCAGACGTGGCAGATCTACATCAGCGAAACTGAGGAAGGCAAACAACAGGCCCAGGATGTGAAGGAAGGCCTGGGGTGATTTATGAAGTGCCAGCGAGGTGCTGAGGACCGGAGGAAGGCCTGAGCAGCCTGGCTCAGCAGGGTGCTGGTGGCAGGGTGCTGGTGGCAGGGTGACACGTCACGGTGACAACTCAGGGCTGCTCAGGCCAGGGGTGTTTTGGACACTGGAGCCCCCTCTGGGTGAAGGGACGTGTGTGTGGGAGGTGGGTCCAGTGGTGAGACATCTCCTGCAGACAGTAAAATCACTTAAAGGAAGTGGTGCTCCTGTTGCACCTGCTTTGTGTGAAGCCTCAGCACCTTCACCAGGCCAGGAAGCCACAGGAACAGTTTCAGATCCCACTTGGCTCATTTTGTCCAAGCAAAATAAATGCCAAACACACCAGAGGGGATGCAGGGATGGATGGGGAATGTGCTTTGTGGAGTCAGCAATTCCTCCTCCTTGAGGGGCTCCAACCTTCACCTTCCCTTGTCTCTCTGCTGGGTTTCAGTGGGGTTTCAGGGGTGGGTTTCAGGGACCCGCAGCTGTTGCCCAGGAGCCCAAATCCAGGCCAGGCTGGGGCCAGCTCCAGCAGGAGCATCCTGGGGCTGGGCGGGCACAGGGTGTGCAGTGCCTGCTGGTCCCACTGCTCCTTCACACAGCCGCAGCTTTCTCAGGGCAACACTTGCTCAGCAGCCAATTGCCAGGTCATGAGGAAGCCTTCTCCCACTCCCTGTGTCCTGGTGGTTTGTGTTAGAGGAGAAATTGCCTCTCTTGGCACTGGTGGGGCTGAGAGCTGCTCCGCTTTCCGAGGCGTTGCTTCTCGGTGAGTGTCTCCAGCTGCTGCTCTCCCCTCACCCAGGGCACTGACTCATGCTTTTTGCCATCACAATAAGTCTGTTTTCATAAACAAAATTAAGTGTGCTGTGTTTATTCATTAGGGAGATTTGAAGTCTCTCAGCAACCAAGAAATATACTTCGTGGGATGAAGTCCTCTCCCTCTTCCCCCTTTTGTCTTTTAACAGCTAAGTTAAAAAAAGAAAAAGGTTTGGGAAAACACTGGCCTGATGCTCTCAGAGAGTGATTCTGCTGTGCAGCACCTCGGCTGAGGATAATTCACTGTTAGCTGGGTTTGTACAGCTCAGAGACTTGGGGCTCTAGAGAGGGATGCTTAAAATGGCACAGAGATGAACACGAAAAAAGGGACAGGTGAGTGCAGCAGGCTTTAAACACCACTCCAGGTAAGCAGAGCACAGGTGAGGGGTCCCAGGGCCAGAGACAGAGGGTTGTGCCCCGACCCTAAGGGGGATGAAATCCAGTTTGCCTCCAGTGCTGCCAGGTGTTCATCCAGATCTGCAGCCAGGTGAGAGGCTCCTGCGGCCACACCATGCCAAGATCCCCCCTTTTGGGTGTCTCTTCTCCTGCTGCAGCTCCTGGGATTCCTGACACATTGGTGGAGCCGGAGGGGAACAAAAGGGAAGCATTCCAATCATCCAGGTATAATTTCAATATACACAGAGGGAAACCCCAGCCTCTGAACCAGCCAGGTCTGGCTTTGACCAGGGATTAATAACCCCATTTTATTACTGGGTAGAAAATAAACCTGGAATGTGTGCTTGTAACAACTCCGTGACTCCCTGATTAGTATGCAAATGTTGTAGCCATTGAAGTGGGAATAAATGTGGAATTTGCTGTCTTTGCAGCACGATTTTGGCCATTGTTGAAATCCCTTTTTTTACCACATACCATAAGTGAAGTGAATACCTTTCAGTTCTGCTTTACAGGGATTCATAAATCAGAAACAAAGGACGGCAGAGTAACAGGCGTTTCTCCTCCTGGAGCACCAGGAATGCTGTGCCAACACCAACAATGTCAGCGTGTCCCGTGGTTTCCATGCCAGATGATTCCATGGGACCTGAGCACAGCAGCTCATGTGCAGCACCAGGTCTTCCTCAGGGTCATTCCTTGGTTAGGGAAGCTGCAGCCACCTCAAAGTTCATGAATTAGGGGGAGCAGGAGTGTGGACACTGATCTGGGCTCAGACTGCTGATAACTGGATTTTGTTCCCACTTACATTGCTGGAGCTGGGACTTTGGATGAGTCCCTTCCCCATGCCTCAGGTTCAACATCTGTACAAACAAGATTGTAACATTTCCTTGAGAAATTTGTGCTGTGTGGGTGAAAGAAACACTGGATAAACCCAAGGAATTTTGTAATTTTTAAATGTTTCAGTTTGGGACTGTTTGGATTTCTCAGTGACTGACAGTGAACGTAGGGGGTCCTCTGGCTCTGGTCCCACGTGGAAAACTGGATACAGTGGTCTGGGCAGGAGTTCGCTGGATGGAAAAGCACCATGATTTCAGAAGTGTAACCTGATGGACTGTCCTGCTAAATTGTCCTGAGCATGGCACTGAGCACTGTTCCTCAAAGGAAACCCTTTAACCTGCAGCCATTCTCCCCTTGGTGAGGCAGCAAACACCATTTCAGTGCTTTCCTATTTCTGCTGCTCTCGGATTCCTTCGCTGCTGAAAAATGCTCTGGGCAAAGCCATGGCTGGTGAATGGGTGCATCTGATTTTCAGCTCCTTCCAGGGCAGCCTCCAGCTCTGTTGCTTACAAAATACCCAACAGATGAGACTGGTGCAGGGTGACTCCTTCTCTTCATCACCTTCGGGTGGTTCTGCTCCTCCTCCTGAGGGACGGAGCCAGGCAGCCCGGAGGGGGCTGCTCTTTGCAGAGCCGGTGTGAGGGTCCCAGAAGGCTCGAGTGCCTTTCCCAAGAAGCCCTGGACCTTTTCAAATCTGCTCTTTCAGAACCTGAAGCCCCCCGGGCGCAGAAGGGGTCCCGTGTGACAGTGGCGGGCTCCAGGTCCTGCACTGGGACAGGTTCAAAGGCTTCACCCGGCCACAGGCAGACCCCCGGGAGGGTTCTCCGCGGCCCCCCTGCTCCCTGGGGCTCTCTCCGGGTGGGCTCCCGCACGCCCGTGGCTCGGGGCCCGCGCTGAGCTCAGCTCCCTGCAGAGGGCACTGGCATCCTGCGCTGCAGCAAACCTGCCCTGCAGCAAACCTGCCCTGCAGCAAACCTGCGCTGCAGCAAACCTGCCCTGCAGCAAACCTGCGCTGCCGCAAACCTGCCCTGCAGCAAACCTGCCCTGCACTTTGCCCAGTCCTTTTCCTTGCTAGGGGAAACAGCGAAAGACACAACCCTCCCTGCAGTCGAAAAAGCACTTTTTCTGTAAGCTTTGCTGCGGCTCCAGCCCGGAGCTGAGGGAGCAGTGACGTGGTGAGGCAAAGGGAGGCCCCTTCTCGTAGCAAAGCCTGGAAAATCAGACAATCATTTCGTCTGGAAAAGACCTTTAGGGTCACCGAGTCCAACTGGAAATGTAACACTGCCAGCGTAAGGCACGTGGTCACAGCTCCATTACATTTATTCCCTCCATTTATTCCTTATGATATTTGACCTTTATAAAGGAGAACGAAGCCAATATGGTTTCTTGTAGGAGCCCTTTACAGGAGCCAACACAAAGCCTGATTTATAGAACTGAGTTCAGAGCTGGGAAAAAGAATAAAGGTAAGGAAAGAAAGGTGCTCCTGACTGAGCTGGTCACTGGAGACTTAAAAGGGAAAAGTCTCAGGTTTTGCCCGGCTTTTCCTTTAGTGCAGCCTATCATGGACAAGCTTAGAAATTAAACATCATTTGGGCTCTGGTGTCAGAGTCTGCTTGTGCTGATGGGACCAGGCAGCCAAGGAGGCTGTCAGGACACTGCTTGGCTTTCAATATTGTTATATAAAGGGTCCATAAAAAATACAGTCAGGCCAACCTAAACCTCCAGGTCAAGCTCAGGGGTGTGAGGAGTTAAACTGCAGTTTCTTACTGCTGGTTTCTTACTCTCTGGTGCCCAAGGCACAGCCCAGCCTTTAAAGCAATTCATAACACCTAGAAATAACTTCTTGAATGGCATTAAACCCAGAGCTGTGCAGAAATGATGCAGCTGGCTGAGGAAGGGTTCCTGAAGAAAACAAGGCTGGCACAGTGAACGTGGGCTGTTCCCCACATCCCATCCCTGGCCTGAAATCCATTGCATCCAAAATCCCTGAGCAGAGCCGAGCTCTCACAGGTAGTTAGGCAGCTGATAGACTGTGAAGCTCAGAAAAATACATCCTTTTGCTGTTTGTGTGTACGTCTGAGCAACAGATAATGGGTTTATTTTAGTGGCTGCCTCTGTGCCCTCCTTGGTTTCGGCTGTAATTTCCGTGGTCTGTGGAATAAAGAGGTGCCTTGGTGGTGCAGCCACCTCTGGCGCCTGGCTGTGGCCCACTCGTGTGCAGGGCAGCTCCTGCCAGCCTCTCCCACCTCCCTTTCCCAGGTTTTTAGGGTAGATGATCCCTCACAACCTCAGCAATTTTGCTGGGCAGTTTTGCCCTTCGCATCAGTAGGAGCTCAGATCCTCTGCTGTGGCCTTCCCTTCCCTAAATAAAATTAATTCAAGCCCCTGTACAACGTGAGTTCACTGGGATGATGAGTTCAGAGGAGCAGACAGTCCGACTAAGGCACAGGGATGGGGAAGATGCGGATGGTGTTGCGTGGGAGCTCCCCTTCCCTGCGGAGCTCCCTCAGAGCAGCCCAGTTGAGCGTGGCCACCTGAGCAAGCCAGTGATGATGTATTTAGAAAAGAATCTGCTCTGAAGCTGAAAGGCAGCTTCTTAAATTGACTAAATTACATTTGTGTTTCAAGAAAAGAAAAAGAAGTTGTAAATTGCGTATTTACACAGCGGAGCACGCGAGTGCTCATACGAGACCCAGATGTTCATTAGAAACATGGGCTTTTCTTCCTTGCTGCTACCCTGAAAACTGGGAAAGAAGTCAGCTGTGTTGAAGGGTTACAAAAGAGTGAGTTAAGTCTACAAAATCCAGGAAATTTCCCGTTAAGACGAAAAATCTGGGGTACTGTTGTAGTCCTTTAATTCAGCCCCGAGACGTAAATTAAAGCCAGAGCATCGGGTCAGGTGCTCCGGTTCTCAGACCTTAGCTGTGGAATTTCCAGGTTAAGTTACTTCAATTTTCCTGCTGCTGAATAAAGCTAAAATCCTGTGTGCCATATATTTGCTCATCATAAAATGTTCTCTCCTGGCCAGTAACAGCTTCTTTGTTGGCGAAGCCTGTCTGGTTTTTGAGCCTCCCAGCCTTTGTGAAGGCTTTGGGAGTTAAGAACTTCCACATGGCCCCTGCTCTGAGGCTTTTGTGAATAAGCAAAGCAAAGCACTCATTCCATGTCCAACAAATGCATCAAGTATGGTTTGAATTCTCTGATTTTAAATGCAAAGGATAATATTGATTTTGTTAAGGTAAATGTCTTTAATTGAATGCTGGATAAACTCGACTCTTGCTCGGACATAATGGGCTCTGGGCATCCCTCCAGCACAGCAGTATGGAAATGTCTCTTTTAGTGTCTCCAGTAGAGAAGTGCAGAATTAAGATTTAGATGAAAAAAAGTTAAATGGAGTACATCCCCAGTCTCTAAAAAAGCATCTACTGAAGCAGAAGGACATTTACACAGACGGAAATTATTGCTTTATTAAGGTCAAAACTCTGCACTACCTGTTGATGTGGATTGTTTGGGGTTTTTTCTGGGATGGTGGGAACAGAAAATTAAAAGAGGGAAAACAGACAGTAAGAGAAGAAGAAGTACAAAAAATTGTGCCTGTGTGACTCCATCTCATTTACAGAACCTGGGCGGGATCTTGACACAAAGGGGAACTGAGCAGCTCGGGAAAGAAGAAATGCTCCAGACTCTGATATCCTTTTGCACATCCCGTTCCTGAGTTTTTAGGAGAGTGACAAGGACAAGACCACCATCAGGTGGGTGACTCAGCCCCTTGGTATTCATTTATCAAAGGCAATAAAGGTATTTAAGAACAGACCAAACACTTGCAGCAGATGATGCCCTTTCATTTATTGCTAATCTACCATAGTACAGGCAATATATAAAAATACTTTACAGATAGCAAAAAATCATTACATTGGAGGTTAACAACGTTGTTGTAGGAATGTGAATGACATAAACCCCTTTCCAATTGTGGAAGTTAGGTTTTTGAACAAGCAATTTGATTCAGAAGACATCTGTTAGGATGGTGTGAGTGACCAGTGCTCACTCGTGTGTCTACGAAAATATGGCTTTTCCTGAACATCCAGGGCAGGGAGGGCTGGACTTTGGGGGAAATCACTTCAGAATTGCACACACACACACACTCAAACACACAAACATGGGAGTCCCAGCCCAGCTCAGCTCTCTGTGCCCAGGGGTCAGCACCACACCCGAGCAGGCCCCGCTCGGAGCAGGGCAGCGATGGCAGCTGGATCCTGCAAGAGCTGGTGATCCCAACAGCACACCTGGGGACTCCTGGGCTTCAAAAACACAGCAGTCACTATCCACGTCTGACACGCCGCCATTCTAGAACTTTCTTCTCAATTTTGCTATTTTATGAGAGTTATTGAAAGGCACTCAACCCCCACCTTTTCCCCAGGTACCCACTCACTCGCAGTCATTTTCATCTTTTACAGCACCAGCACCTTCAGGGGAAATTTACTGCACTAATTCAGATTTTTTGTACCCCTGAAACAATGAAAATGGCTAAACAAACCTTAAAGAGACCAGAGTGGGTTTGATAGTGGCTGGCAGTTCAACAAGTTGGTATCAGCTGTCACCCACTGCAGCTATAAAACAGCAGATATTAAAGATACAGATGCCAATCTTGTGTTAAAAAGGTGGATTATTCATTCTGAACTGAGATGAATAAAGGATTATAACCTTCCTCGTGTGATGGCAGAGTGTTGCCTCACAGGTAAGGAACCACTGCAATGTAAGTGATGAGGAAAAGAGCTGATTTCTGGAGAATTTGCAA
Source organism: Atrichornis clamosus (assembly GCA_013400975.1). Classification (NCBI taxonomy): domain Eukaryota; kingdom Metazoa; phylum Chordata; class Aves; order Passeriformes; family Menuridae; genus Atrichornis; species Atrichornis clamosus. Next base: position 22,507 of record WBMZ01012114.1, on the reverse strand, counting down.
TTCACCCCATCGAGACCCAGCAGTGGCATCTCTTCCTATTGCACAGGAATATGGAACATAAGTAACAAACACTCAGAACTGCAGCTAAACTGGAACATCAGATGATTTTAAGTGGTGCAAAAATTACGAGGATCTGAATCAGTTTAAGATTTGAAATTAAGACAGTCATTTTCTGGAGTCCCATCTGGCAGATAATTGTTCCCTATTAAGTAGCAATTTGGAAAGAAATGCAGGGGGAAAAGTCAGATTGAAATATTTAGAAACATATTTCTCAAGCCTTTAAAGCTGTCTTTGAAGTCTTTGGGAAATTTATCAAATACATCTTTTTTTCAGGACAGTAACAATTCAACAACAATTGCATAGAAAAGTAAGGCATTCAGAAAATGAAAATTGATCCTTTATAAATACAAACCTTAATCCAAAAGTTGTTGCATATTTGGTCAGACAAGAAGCACAGTCACTTTTTTTTTGGTAAAGATATGGATTACAAAATATACTTTTAAAAACATGCTAGCTACTTTGAGAACTGGTTTAGATATGTTATTAAGCAGCAGCTTTTTATACAATAGAGAATAACATAGTGCTGGTTTTGGAAATACTCTACATTCAGGAAATGCTGTATTCCTACAGGGAGAATGGAAGTGATACATATTTACATGGATACAAATAAAGCAAGTGCAAAACCCATGACTCTTCTACATTCTTTCTACCAATAAAAACACATACATGAGACACTTTCACTCCACTGGTGTTGCTCAGATCTTACATTTTGCTGATTCTCATGGAGAAAAACAAAAACAGGACTTCATATTTCATTGCAAGTATCTTCACAAGCAATTCCTCTCCTGGCAAACTCTACTTCCAACACTCAAAAATGACCAAAAAAAAAAATCTTCCTGATATCTGCCCTCTCCCATTCCACTCTCAGACTGTTTACATATCATGAATGATGATTTTTATTCTACGTATATTTGATGCAGAAGTTTATAGAAGCTCATCCTGTATTTGCAGCCAAAGCTTGGATGGAAAAATGGAAATAAAAAAAAAATACCCACACACACACACACAACACAAAACCAAGAGAGAGATGAACTTTTGAGTTGCAACGAGCCCCATGTACCTCACATGGTGCAACTTTGATGGAAAATGCATTAGAGTTGTTCACCCTGCAGACAAGATATTTGTAGGCCTTTGGTACAATGGCAGGAAGGCACTGTGGTGAAACATTCAGATAACTGAGGAAAGCCAGAATTTCCTCATGTGCAAATATGGCTATCTTCCAGATAAAGTGAGAACAAATTGCTCACAAAATGCTATTAACTCTTCCAAGGTTAAGCTCATGCTTCTACAGAGAGACAGAGCAAGTTGTATTAAGTAACACAAATATTAATACTGGAAAAACACTGCTCAGCAAGAACAGGAAATAATTTAGTACTGCATATTTTGAAATTCTTCAGCCTAGCTATATAATTTTAATATAACAGTTTCCTTTTTCAAAAGAGACAACAATGCACAACACTATGTCTGAGGATGCTGCTTTTCTCTGGAAATAAATATAAGATTTGTCGAAGCAGAATTATTTAACTGCTGCTGCAGGTAAGAGCAGAGAGGGCAGCACAGCCTGAGCTCGACGGCTGTGACTGAACCCCTAAAATGCTGTCAGTATAACACACCTGGGGTGAACCCCCCTGGAGCTGCTCAAGGGCTGACTCTGGGAGGGGCTGGAGCAGCACAGGAGGGAGCCAGCTCTGGGACAGGGGCTTCACCTGTAATCATGGATATACTACACCCACAGAGATCGTGGAATGGCCTGGGCTGGCAGGGACCCTCAATATCTCATCCAGTGCCAGCCCCTGCCCCGGGCAGGGACACCTCCCACTATCCCAGCTTGTTCCAGCCTGGCCTTGGACACTCCCAGGGATCCAGGGGCAGCCCCAGCTTCTCTGGGCACCCTGTGCCAGGGCCTCCCACCCTCCCAGGGATGATTTTTCTCCTAGTTTCTAATTCAAAGCTGCTCTCTGTCAGTTTGAAGCCATTCCCCCTTGTCCTGTCCCTACCAGCCCTTGTGAATTGTCCCTCTCTGTGTGGGTATATTACAGAAATTACTGGATATGCACCTACAAAACAGATTAATACCTATGCATTAAAAATCAGGAAGGAATACAGCCAATGCAAGCATGACTAGAGCACCTGGAGCACATTAAAAAACCCCCAAAAACCAACAACAAAAAAACCCCAAACCAAAACAAAAAAAACCCCAAACAAATCCAGAAAACACCAAACAAAATACCCCCCCAACAAACCCCAAACAAAAAAACCCCAAACCAAACCCCGTCCCTCTCTCCCCCTCTATAGCAAAGTGCCTGAAGAACACCTAAGCACAGTGGAAATCTGGTATATTTTGGTCAGAGCAGGGGTCTGGGTGCAGCCTGAAGGGACTTTGATGGAGCACTGCAGGGCCACTGAACAGCTCCAGGTCCACAACCAAATGTTACAGGTTTCAGCTACTCTTTCCTTCTGGGATTTAATTTATTAAGAGGACATTTCAGCATCTGCAATACACAAGGCAGAACTTTTAAACCACTGACCTTTCTGTTTGCTCAGATCCAGCACCAGATTTTACTTTCCCCACTTCTTTTCTAAACTGGTATTATCTAAAAATAAATATGCAAAAGATTATACTCCTAAATGGATGAGCAGTGCTGCAGACAACCACCAGAACAGAGCGACATTTAGAGATGCCATCAGCACATCAGATATGAGAGGACCTTCATGGGCTTCTTTGGGCTTCTATTAAAAATCCAGCAAGAGAACAGGTTCTGAGAGTTACCTGGGGGGCGGGGTTGGGTTTTGTGGATGGGTTTTGCTTTGTTTTGTTTTAATTTCTCCTATACTTTACAGGGCTGGATCATGGAAAATGCCCGCTGCTTCCAAGTGTGAAACTGGGAGATGCATTTGGTCTGTTCTTTTACTCAGCTGCAGCAAAGAAGTTCTGACAGGCAACTTTTGGCCTTTAGAATATGACAAAACTGTCTAATTCATCAGACTGCATTAAAATCCCATCATATATGTCAGATTCTGGCACACTGACAGGTTTAAAACAACCCAAAATGGCTCATTTGAGGCGTGTGAGCCACTCAAAGTCCCACCAGTGCTGTTTAACAGGAATTCCCCTGTGCACAAGTCAGTTCAACAAGTCTGGGCCTCACTTTTGTGTCTGTAAAAATTAAAAAAGGACCATTTTCACCTCTGCAGGTACAGGCTGAGGCTTGGCCATGGCACCAGGGGTGCTGCTGCAGTGTGGAGCTCCAAATGTGAGCTCCAGAACCAGGCATTCGGGGAGTTCTGGGTGCTGGGATGCAGGGGACTCATCCTGGGACAAAGGATTTGAACGTCACGAAGCAGGAACAGAAGCCAAGAGCCCAGGGAGTGTCACTAATGCCAGGCTGGATGTGCAGGGCTCTGCTCTGGTCCTGGAGCTGAGCTGGGCTGAACCCGGAGTTTAGAGCTGCTCTGGTGAAAGTCAGATTTCTGTTTAAGAGCCAAAATTGTAGCTGAGACCTCGGTCTGGTGTTCTGGAGAGTCTGATGCCTCTGTCTCCCACTCTAAACCCCAAGACCTTGCAGAGTTTAAGCACCAGTTTTTAGTGGTAGAAAATACATTCTTTTTTGATAGTCCTGGTGAGATTTCTGTTGGACCGAGCACATTCTCTGCAGGCACTGTGCAAGATCTTTCTTGGGACAGTGGGGAGCCAACTTTGGGGCTGCTCTGCTGTGTTCCCATCACCTAATTCCTGCTGTGAGCATGTGGACACGTTGGTATTCAGTAAAGTTTGCTGTGAAACAACTGAAAACAAGATCAGTCTCACTGTGCTTTCTAGAGCAGAGCTCAGGCTCTGCACCCCTGAAAATATCAGCATTCCATGTTTATAAAACCAGGAAGGATTACTAGGCAATTCCTAAAATATTAAGGTTATCTTCTACTGTACATTGATTATCCACGCAGGAAGCCTTCTGATCCACTGCAGAGGCACTGACTCTCCCAAATGTTCTAACTTGTAGCTGTACAACTGCAGGTGGCAGTGGTTACCTGGATGTGCCAAGCAGGTGTCAGGACAGGATATTCTAACACAAGAGGCAAAACATAACAAAACACTAACTCACATGGAAATTTAACCTTTCCAGGAACTGCTGGCAGCCTTGCAAAGCTGAAGAGACAAGGTGAATATAAATAAGTGTATATTTTCTCTGGAATGTATGGCTTCTGTAAGATGCAGTTACGTTCCTCTGCAGCTTGGGTGAGTAAATGTTGCAGCTGCTAAATGAGACAAGTTATGAGCCAATCGCAGGCTCTACATGAAAAGAAACAGCAACAATTTGTTAGAGAGAAAATATCTAAGATGTGTTCATACACTGCCTAAATATTAATAAGGATCAATCATAAAATCTTTGGATTTACTGTGACTCCTATATATTAATCTCTGTTTTACCTGGGTTTATTTTACTTTCGGACAGGTGTTGCAACTGCTGAATTGTTCTTTTCACTGATTGTCTAAGAGAATTCCTCTCCTTCAAATTCCTATCCAGTCTGACAAGAAAAATGAAGAAAACTCCTGGATTCAGCTGACACCTCCTGTTGGAAATACCAATCACAGTGCTCAGAGTCGGAATAAAACTGGCTTTTGATCCCAGATCAGATAAAGGCTGAGCGAGCTCGGGGCCGCCTCCGTTTCCTACAATAAAAAAAATTTCTCAGAAGGGCTTTGAGGCCTGGAGGGCAAATCATTGCGAGTGACCTGCAGGATGTGCTGTTCTTTCATGGAATATATTACTCTTGGTTCCCCCCTGCCCACCCCCAGTGTCCAACCCCCAGCTCTGTGCCCTGCTCGGGGGCACAGGCCCCGTCTCCCTTCCATGGATCGGTGCACGGACAGATGGTTTGCAGCAGGCTCGAAGTGTTTCCTCACACAGATGCTCTGTTCCAGGAGAACAATGTGATCTCGGGATGAAAGGAAGGGTGTCCTCCGAGCTGTTTACAGAGAGAGGTGGCGAGTTGCTTACTCAAGGCTGTCACTTGGTGCCAGTGCATTGTTCCCTGCACCGAGTCGGTGCCTGGAGATGAACTGCAAAGGAAGCCGGAGGTTGCAGGGGCAGTGGAAGGATCTAAGAGGTCACTTATGGAAGGATTCGGTAAAAGTTGTCTCACAAATCTCTTCTTCTATGTCTGACTTCTGGCAGGGAGTCCAGAAAATTCCTTCCTGATAATTTCGTTAACTGTGAAATGAAAGGAAGAGGAGGAAACGTTTGAGCACTTTCAACATCACGACAAGTAAAAAGTAAAAGCAATCCTTGGGCAGGCAAGCTGAAAACATCCCCTCTGTATTCACAACAGAATTTTACCAAAACCTACAATTTTTAGTCCTGTTTGCCCAGACTACACGTTTTTGGAAGGCAAGGAGTGGAGAGAGGGGGTTTACACTGTGCTCCATGTGCTTCAGGTACCATAAAACACTGAGAGGCTGCACCTCGTGCCCAGGACATGCCACATCCCTTACACACACACCTCCCTCCGTCACAGACACTGCCCCTACCCAGGGAGAAAAGAAAAATCTCCAAGTATCTAAGCATTTTAGCATTTTCACTGGGCTGAAGGAAGAACATTTTGACAAGAAAAAGGCCAGGTTTGGAGGAAATATAGTGGACAGTGATGAAAACACAGAGATGGCAATGCAGGTGAAAAAGTGTTGGCTAGTTTGTGTTTGGGTGGATTGTGTCTGTTTTCTTTAATCCCACTCTAGACTCTTCTTGCTCTACATTTTTATTATCACTTGTTTGTAGACTGCAGCATGAACAACTTCCATGCACCACCAGGATCCTGTGAGAGGCTGGACAGGCTTGTTAATAAAGCTCAAGAGAAGACACTGAAGAACTCTGTTTAAGAAGTCAGACCAATATCACAGGTTAAACACAACAGCCAATCTCTCCTGCCAACTTTTCACACTTACTTGCCTAAAGCACCCTTTGGCACCTCCTGGAACAACAATATTCTCTCTAGAATTCAAGTGCTCTCTAAAATGTAAGGGCAGAAACCCTTGCACTTTAATTAGGAGAGACCTAAACCATGAGCATTTTGGTGCCTGCTTTGGGGCTCCATCTCACCTGCAGCTCTTTGGTGCTGTATTCATCAAGGGGGTCCACGGTGTGGAAACTCTTTATTTACTTTGACAAATTTGCCTTCAAACCAGAAGACCAAATTTTCTAAGTTTCAGACCCCAGATTTAACGATTTCTCTCTGTTGATATTTAAGGGCTAAGACAAGGATGAACTCAAACCAAAACAGACCCTCACCCAAAGACTGACTAATCCCCTCAGATTTGCAGCTGTAAGACTCCTCTCTATTTAGGCCCATTTCTAATAATTACATTAATTAACATGAATTAACATAGTATTAATAAACATAGCATTTCACCACTTCTCCCCATCTAAAAAAACCTGGTGCCCATCTCTGGGAAGTCTCTGGGAAGGGGAACATGTGGATTAGTTTTTAATAGCTATGACTCATGGTTTGAAATCTTCCTCCTCTCTACATGCTGGGATTTGCCTCTGAGGAAGCAAAATCTATGTTTTCCCAAGGCTCCACCTTGCAGGGATGTGGGGGGCTGTACTCCAGGGGTGGGATTCCCACAGAGGTGCTGGACAGGAGCAGGGAGCCCCCTGCTAATCCAGGTGTGGGAAATGCTCCTGAAGGGACCCCACAGTTTGTGCCAGACAGGGCAGTTCCCACCTCTCCATGCTCAAAACTCCCACCATTAACAGCCCACACTTTGGCTCTGTCTCATTCCAGCTGGGAAGTGCCTGATTTCAACCGGACTGGTGCCTCTTGGAGATGATTTGGGTAAGAAAAGCAGAACTCCTGCCCTCTCCTGCTGCCCAGTGTCCTACCTGCCACTGTCCCCTGCTGGCTTTGGGGTGACGTGTGGCCAGCAAAGCCCACTGGGGGTGTTTGGTGTGTGCTGCTCTGCAGTGCGAGGGAGCAACCAGCGGGAGGGGAGGTTGGTCCACTCTGAGGCCAAAACCTCCTCCTGCTCAGTCAGAGCTTCCTGTTTGCTCTGCCCAGGAAATGAGAGGAGCAGGTCTTCAATGGAAATTTTTCACAGCCTCAGCTAAAAATAGCAGTGAGGTAAAAGAAGTGGGCACCCACTCTTACAGGGTCATTTCCTTTTGAAAAACAAGTGGGCTGAGGCTGCAGGGGATTTATTTATCGACACGTTTGTTTGGGCAGCCAGTACCAAAACTACCACGTAGGACTTTCCTTTTATTTAAGAGAATCCCGGAAATATTGGAGCCAACAGTCATCTTCATCTAGGAAGGGTTAAATATGAAGTGAAACACGAGCAGATCATTAAACAGAGTTCACCACCCAGGCTCTGAGGGGTCCAGATGGGGTTGTTTCCCTGCCCGGAGCCTCTGGCCGGCTCTGGGCAGGTTGGATGGTGTGGTGAGTGCTGACTCAGCCTGCAAACTTCACTTTCCCTCCTGTGAGGTCACCAGTGGGTTCTGTGGGCTGAGGTTATAGGGGGCTGCACCCTGAATAGAGCTAAAAAGCTGCAGGGGAACAGTCAGCAGCATTAACCCCACGGACAGGCACACCCGGGATCGCTCCGCGCCAGCTCTTCCGTGTGGGAAACTGGGGGTTTTTTTGTAAGCACTTGAAAGACAAGAGCTCCTGTTATCAATTGGCCTGAATGTCCCTGAATTTCACCTAAATCCAAGTGGTGAGGGGCATGTTAGGTGCAGTTTAAGCTGGGCATCACTGGTGTGGGAGCTCTAGGGGAAAGAGGTGAATCAATGCTTGTCCCAGAGTCCTTGCCTCCAGCCAGAGTCCCTAAATCTAAAGAATGTCTAAATTAACAGGAGTGGATCCCAAGGCAAGGATCTCCCTGCCAGCTTGAGTCACCTCCAGACCAAGCCTGGTGAAATCACACATCTTTGGGGATCTGCTCCAAATTTGGGAGCATGTGGATCCAGACCCAGGTGTAATCCAAGAGACCTGGGTTTCAACAGAAGGCTGAAGAAAATCAGCAAACCGAGCCATGTGTAAACCTCAGAGGAAGCCGAGATCGTGTGCTGAACTTGCTCTTCTGAACTCCCAGCTATCTTTTTTTGGTAGTGTGGTTAAAATGTATCTCAAGTATCAGTTCCCATTATTTGCTCATTTCTGGCTGAGCGGAAATGGAGATGATGTGATTAATAAACAAAGCATTGCTGTTTAGGGTGCCTGGCATTGGCTGCTCTGGAGCACACTGCTATTGATCCGTTTAATGAGAGACAACTGATTAAATGGGGCCACGAGGACATATGGAAAGATAATGAAAGATTAAATCATAAAAATGGATATTGAAATTACAGCTGCCATCAACCATCCAGGCCGAGGAAATGCCTGGCTGGGCCTGAACCCCTTCCGTGTGTCCTCTGTCACATCCTGCCGCTGCAGGAGGGGGACAGTGGCCCTGGAGACGCCGGGGGGGTGACCCAGGGGCTGCTGGAATCACAGAGCAGTCTGTGCACCCTGATGGGCCCCGGGCTCCAGGCTCAGAGCCCATCAGGGCTGCCAGTCACACCCTCTCAGCTGGAAAGGTGACGGTGGCCCCTCCTGGGTGGCCGTGGCTTGTCCAGAGACAGCAAGAGCCCCGGTTTGAGGTGGCAGAGCCACCCTGAGTGACCCCAGGCACCTCCCGGCCCTCTGCACACCCGGCCAGGAACGCTCCCTGTGCCATCCCTGCATCCTCCTGGGACAACAGGGATGCAGTGGGTGCTGCCACAGCCCTACAGCCGCGGCAGGGACCCTCTGGGGATCCTACAACAGCGAGGGTCTCATCTCAGAGGGCAAAGCTCAGCCCCAGTGGCTCCTCCCTGCTCCAGGCAGGGATCCTGCAATATTCCATGTCCACTCTGACCTGCACAGCAAACCCTGGGCGGGAGCTGCTGGAGCACCAGGCGCTGGGGAGGAAAACGGAGCCTGGCTTTGCAGTGTGCCCTCAAACCATGGTTCCCTGCTGGGAAGGACGGGACGCTCGAGCCCAGCATGCACAGCCCCACCTCTCCTTCCCTGCCCACCACGTCCCAGCTACTTCAGGACAGCTCTGCGCTACACAAGTGGGGAAGAAAAAGAATGAAAAAAAAATTAAATTACATTAAATTAAAGATTTTAAACCCTCTAAGCCAAATAAAAAGGGGCATGACTTTTTAATTGAAAAAAATAAATAAATAAAGGTTAAGAGAAACACACAGCTGGAGAAAAGGCAGAAAAATACCAATTACCTTTCTTTTTGATTGCTTGGATCAAAGATCACAGTCATTCTTTTTCATATAATGTTTTGTATCCAGCTAAGGTGTGTATCTATCAGCTCTGAAAAAGATTTGCAAAACCATTTTTGAGAAAAAAAGGTAACCTTTGACCTATGCTGCATGGCCAAGTGTTACAGTTTTCAGCTATCCTTCAGTTTGTGGTTTAATTTATTAAAAGGACATTTCAGCATATACAATACCCAAGGCAGAACTTAACCACTGACCTTTTTGTCTGCTCAGATCCAACACTAGATTTTACTTTTTTCCCCTCTTTTCTTGACTGATATTTTCTAAAAATGAATATGCCAAAACTTACACTCTAAATGGATGACAAAATGTGAAATGCTGATAATTTGATCTGAGGCTCCAGAGGCGCAGGAGGTCCCTGTAAGCCAGGTCAAAGACCAGTCACTGCCTTTTGCAAAACTCAGTTTTGTTGTCACCTCAGTGCCCAAATAAGATACAACACATTTGTGCCAGATCCAAAGTCAGTCCCTTTTAATTAAGAGATCTAACCACAGAGGCTGTGTAAATTAGACTTTGCCTTAATTGCACAAAACAGGAAAGATCTGTGTAAAGAAATGATGAAAGTTACAGTCTTTGCTTCAAACACAAATTAGGTGAATTTTTTTTCTCTGAGAAAGACAATATTTAAAATTTTCTGCTTCTTGTCTTTTCAGATTTCTTTTGAATTCGCCATGAAAGCATTTCTGCACAATCATATGGAAAAAAAAAAAANTTCTGCTTCTTGTCTTTTCAGATTTCTTTTGAATTCGCCATGAAAGCATTTCTGCACAATCATATGGAAATAAAAAAAAAAAAAAAGAATTGCAATATTAAGGAGGAAAAAACACTTCTAAAAAACTAAGTTTGGAGTGCAAGATTCAGAAGTGTCTTTGCTGCTGGATTTCAGGTGACTATATATAGAAAAGAAGTATTTTACTTGGCTCCCAGGGATTGTGCAGCCACGTATCATACCCTGGAACCTACCACTCAGTACACAGCCTATTTCATATCCTGCATCCTGGAAAATCAGCTTTTGCACATGTGAGCACAGCAGCTCATTGACTGGGAAATACCAATTTAGGTCCATCAGGCACAGGCAGCACAAACCCAATAAACTGCTGGGGAAAAGTTCTGGGGCTGTGTGGGGTTGTTTTATAAATCAACAGCCATTAAAGGCTTCTTTTCTGGAAAACGGGGACATACCCACTCAGATGTTCTCAGCTGTAAAGCTTTAATTGCACATCAAGAAAAGAGCTTCCTCCTTGCTGAAATAAGGCCAAGAGATGCATCCTGCAGCTTTTCTTCCTTGTCCTGCTTGTAACCTGTGGAGTCTGTGTGACCTGTGAACCTCTTCAACACCCTCCAGCCCAACTGCAACGGGGTCATCTTCAGAAATTCAGCAAACTCTTGGAAGAAGTTACTGACCTCAAACCAGGTGGCAACTCCAGTCCCAGGATGCAATTTTGCCACAACAATATCAACAGACTCAAAACCCACTGGCATCTTTCCATTAATTTAACAACATCATAAAGATAACTGATGGAAAGCAGAATCTAAATAAAATGCATATTTTTGGCTAAGGCCCTTCCCAACTGAAATCAATATCTGAACTGCTGTGGATTTACAGGATCTGGATTTCAGTCAAGACATTTAAATATCCTTCCCTTATATTTCAGTACAGTTCCAGAGTGAGGTGCAAACATCAAACAATTGGTATCTCTGGTACTGTCCTACCCAAAATGTTTAACAGGAAGCTGGGTGTGCCTGTAAGAAAAGAGCAGAAAATAAAGAAAGCATTTCTGCTAAAAAAAAATGCAATGCCCTGAACGCACTGTAGATCAAAACTACCAGGAAGGAAGTACTCAAAACACAAATCTGTCTATGACACCACCTCAGCAATGTTAAGGATTCTCCAAGTACTTTCATTATTGTCAGGGTACTTCCAGAAAAGATCAACAGCCACTAGAGAACAGCTGCCTCGACACCCTCAGGAAAAAGCCTGACCAGTGGTCAGAGGGGGATGGGAGACTCCAGGGCTTGGACCTCTGCTCTGCCATCACCCTGCTCTGTCCAAAGTATCCCTGAAGGACCAGACCTATTACAGGTCTGCTTTGGCCTGAAAAATGCAGAAAGTCTGTGAGGTCACACTCATGGAACTGAAATAATCCGTGTTTAGCTAACAGAAAACAGCCCGAGATGGTGATGACCCCCAGAGAATGAGCTACACCCTGTAGTAAATCCACGGTGCTACGAGTGGGGATGTAGCAGAGAGCAATCATCCTCAGGAGTCCCTGCAGGGAAGTTTTAAAGTCCTCGGGTAGGACTTCAGACCCTTTAGATCCCAAAGCACCACGAGGTGCTGAGCTCACTTAGGCCCCAGGAGAATTCTGTCACAAAGGACTTGTTCTCCTGCAGCTGCCAAAGGTCGCCCTCAAGTGAGCTGAAGGGAAGAGTTCTGGGGCTGCCAGGTGCCATTTGTGGTGCTTTCAGTTATTTAATCCATTTGATCCCTGTGTGAGTGCCCTGGAAACCAGTGAGTTACGTTTTCGAGGCACCTCTTCCGTGACCCCGGAAGCTGGGTTTGTGTGGTGTTTGCAGCACACATGCACACACACTTGAGCCTTCTCACCCTGGGCTGCTGGCTGGAACAGAAGACAAAGAGCAGGTTTTGCTTCCAGAGTATGATTTCCTGTTTGCTTGATGGATTTCAGTATTCGGTCGTCACTTTTTTCATCAGAACATTCTAAGACAGGTGCAAACCCTGCCTACACATCACTGGAGGAAGAAAGGGCACCTTCAGGAACAATTTCGTGCCCTTTCCCTCCTGCCCCATCAGGCTCCAGCACATCCCTGTGGGCAGCCCCTGGAGCCCACCTGCAGGCTCAGACTCCCTGACCTGAATTAGAGGGGTTTTATCTTAGACACTTCGAGCACAATTGGAAGAGGCACCACCTCAGACTGGGATATTTCTGTTTCTTTAAATTTAATCCTTTGCACCCTTTTTCTGTCCAGTCCACAGCACTGCAGAGACTGAAACCAAACGCAAGCATGTGCTCAGGGTGGCACCGGGGCCAGGCACTGCCCATCTCCTTCCTGGGTTCCCTGACAAAGGACTGGCTCTGATTATCAGTGCTGGCACTGCCACAACTACATGAATATGAAACAAAAGCTCTTGTGTTACTGTTTGCTAAGATGATGATAAATACCCTGTGCATTTATTAGAGAAACCCTTCAAATCTGTTCAGTCACTGCACAGGAGGCAGAAGGGGACTGCAGCGAGCTGAGCTGGCTCTGTGCAGCTCCTCCACGAGTGTCAGCAGCTGCTTTGGGAAGAGTACCTTGAAAGTGGAAAACTAGATCAGCCTGGGTGTGATGAGGAACTCCAGGCCACCGTGGATTTGGTTTGTAGTAGCTTTCCACAACAGTCTTTTTTTAACTGACTTTCTTTCTGCTCACATATATTTAGATATGACTTTCACTCTGCAGCACTCTGATGCCAGAGACTTTTGGCTGCAATTGCAAGGGAAGGGACACGTGTTTGAGTCATGGAGTTGGCTCTCTCTAGTTGATAGTTAGTGAGTTACTGAGAAAAGATGAAGTTTGTATTTAGTTTTAGTTTACATGCAACGAGACCAAGTAAAATATTCCGAGTAGAATGAGCACATAATAAATAAATACACAAAAACTTATACCAGAAGAGGATGGAGTTCATTTTATAAACTACATGACTTGGCTAAACCAATACAGAAATATTAGGCTGATGAAGCTTAAGAAACACAAGGCAGGAGTCTTCTTTTTGTCACTGCTAACTCCTGATTTAACTCTGCTGCTGCTGCAAAGCACAAGGGTGAGCTGTGCTCGTGTCTGGTTTATTGTGTGTGGTTTGGGCCTTTGAATTTGACACACAACTGCTGAGATAAGCAGTGCCATTTGGTATTAAGGCATATTTCTTTTAGATTAAAACCAGCACAACCAAAGGAGGCTGGTGATGACTTTTCCCTCCAGTAGCACCTCATGGTTTAAAAGCTGATGAAATTGGTATTGGATACCACAACACCTCTAAAACAGCAACTGCAGGAAAAGCACACGAGCAATGGCTCTATTTATTCACATGTGGTTTCATCACTCTCCTAGACTTAACCTATTTACTGAGAGGCAGGATGAGTCATTCAGCAAAGTGATTCAAAAAGAGAGAGAAAAGAGAATGGATGCGTGAAAGCTATTTTTTACAGGAAATAATTGGGGGGTAGGAGCAGAAGAACAGTTACAGCATGTTCAGGATTAGCTGAAAGTACAAGATAGGCAATGCTGCTGCTTTTTTATTTCTGTCACAAAGGAACAACCAGAACAAATATTTAATTGAGGGGAAACAAACCATTTAACAAATATTTAATTAAGGGAAAACAAACCATATTACCCTTCCCTTTAGGCAGTTTTACAGGGGATGAACAGGCAGTAATGTAATATGTTTCCCTCCCTTGAGCACTAGTGCTTATGTCTATTAATCCACAAAACTATTCACTGGCTCTAATTCTCTGGCATCTCCTCTTGTGCTGTGTCTCCACTCTGCAACGTCCCCTCTGAAGGGCCTGTGGATTCCTGCAGAACCTCGGCCTCTCCACAAACCAGGGTTCTCTCCAGACAAGTCTGAACTGAATTCTGAGCCTGCTTCTCAGGAAAAAACAGCCAGTACTAAATCCCTGTCCCAAGGTAAGAGGGAAGCTGTGCAAGTGGCCTGTGAACAATTCTGCCAAGCAAACCAAGCTCCCCCTGGCCCAGGCGTGCAAAGATCCCTCTGCCTGCAACTCCTCTGCTTTCCCAAGCCAGCCCAGCCCAGCCCAGCCCAGCCAGCCTGCACAAGGCAGGGGTTCCTGGGTGCTGGGTTTCAGGAGGACTGTGGGCAGCAGGCCCCACACTGAGCAGGGAACACACAAAATCACTCCTGCACACAGATTATTTTTGTATCGTGCCTCCACATCCTTCAGCAAATGAGTATTTGGGGCCAGATTCCTCCCCCCTTCCCGAGGGCTGCTGGAGGAGCCCTGCTGCAGGAACTGGCCCCACAGGCCACAGGAGGAGATGGGCACCAGCTCTGCAGGTCCTGGCAACGGGAGTCCAGCGCTCGGGGGAATGGTTACTGCTCCCAGTTAGCTGGAAAGGGTCCAGACCATTAAATACTTCAGTGGTTATTGACAGAGTGCTACAATTCACATCTAATGATGTCAAGGAGGTGCCACATACAAGATACCGGGTGTCTGCCCACATCCATCTGTTTGCTTTTATTCTGCACTGACGGCAACTCCTCTGAGGGAGGAACTGCTGGATTTTACTTTGGAGTCAATGCAGCATCTGCCACAAGAGAGTGCTGGGGTTTCTAACAAAAAATAATGCAATAATAAAAATACTACATAATACTAAGGAGTATATGTATAAATCAGAGACCATGAGACAGAGCTAATTACAAGAGACATACAAGGATAACTAGAAAAAGGAGTGCAAAAGGCTCCAGGGAGCAGATACTGTAACTGGTTTTACATCTTGCCTCAAGACCAGGAACATCTGACAGTAAATAGCTTGAGAAACAAGAAAAATGTATCTGCATCATCCAAAGACTTCAAACTTTCAATCTGAGTCAATGGCATGAACGAGAAAACTTTTGTTCTTAATATGAAAAGAAAAGAAAAAAAAAGGGAAAAAAAAAAGAGAAAAGAGAGGATATCAATTACCAGGAATAGAACTGAGCTCCTTCGCGTCCAGTAGCTGTGGAAGTTCACCTTGAGCTGAAGTGCAGCCCATACTGTTGGGGTTGGGCAGTCCCAACCTCACCACAACAGCAATAACCTACATTTGTTCAGAAATTAGCCCTCAATTATTTCCAGATCTCCCATTCCAATTCCAGATCAAGATGTAGGAAGAACCACCCAAAGAGATTGCCCCAGGGACTCCTCTCCAGGATTTAATGATGAGCCATCCCAAATTTTCCAGCTGTGGGGTCTGGGAGCTGTGTGCATCCCCACGCAACCCAGGCAGGAGGTAAATCCTGTGCTCATGGCAGCGTCCCAGGGGCACGCTGCAAATGCTGGGATACCTGGCAGAACCATCCTGATCTCTCCCAGGTTCTCACCAGCTGTGTGACCACGCTCTCCTTTAAACACAAGTCTGCACAACCAGCCCAGAGCTGGGTCTGCGGCTCATACTGAACCTATTACTTTGCATTTAACCATCCACTGCTACACTTCCTGGGTGAATTCCAACCTAACAACGGCAGCTTTGGAACCACAGCATGACAAAACACCCCTCTGCCTGAAATAAAGATAAAACTCGCTGACGTTTGATATGATCTCATCGCAGCACAGAACACTTCCAGCAGCAGCTGGCAGGCCGTGCCTGCGGCTAGCACCGTGCATTCGGTGGGAATACTGTCCGTCCTGCACTGGGGAACCAGCCACAGACAGCTGGAACACACAGCAGCAGCAAAGCTGAAGGCCAGGATCACCACCACTCTTTGTGAGCAGTCCTGGAAGGAGAGCAGCTGCCAACAGGAACGAAACGCCCCAGCTCACCCCACAGTGCAGTGAAACCACACAGAGCCACCAGGGATCTGCTGCAAGGCCAGGGCTCTGAAGGTGCTTTGGGAGCTCCCTCTGCACTCGATCACTTGGGTTAGACACCCAGACATGTTTCAAATATCAAACCCACCGAGGGACAAGCACACGGCACCGCTCGGGATGGGGCACGGACTGTGCCCAACACCTCACGGAGGGAGGGATGGAACAGTGCTGGGGAACACCAGAGATGTCCTACAGCAGGGACTGGGGATGTCCTTTGGGATGCCACGTAGGGATGGGAAGGTTTGGTACTGGTAAGGGGTGACTCCTGGCACGCTCTTGCAGCATCAGCGCGAGGAAGGCTCCTGGTGTGAGTGTGCAGCACCATGGTGTGACCTCACCATCATCACCATCACCACAGTCTGTGCTCCGGAAATGAGAGCAGCTCCCAGAGCTGACTGCCACCAGCACTTTGCCAAAGGCTCGGTGGAGGGGAGCCATGGTGGGAAGGAACCAGAGGAAGCACCGGAACAGGACGTGTCCATGCAAACCCGCACTCCCCCACAGCTGGGGAGGCTCAGAGACTTGGCCACGGGCTCCAGTCCATCTGCAGAGCCTGTCCCAGCCAGCTGTGGCTCCCACGGTGTTCCCTGGCACTGCAGCACCGCCTGGCAGTGAGCACAGGCCACACTTCCAGCCACGCTGGAGTTACCTGCTGGCCACGGCACCGCTGAGCCCCGTGGCTGCAAAACAGGCCTGCTAAAGGGGAGAGGAAATTCCAGGTGCTACAAAAATACCACATCAAGAGACGTAAAAATGAAAGTGATGGGAAAAGACAGACTATCCAAGAGGCTGGGTGGTTCCCCTCCTTGGCCACCCTAAAAAGTGCTCAAGTTAAGTGGGTGGTTAAGCCTTGGTAACTTCAGAGCAAGTTCATGCTACAGTGGGTGCTGGGAGAGGGCAGAAGGAGCATCACAGGACTGAAAACTTCCCCTTTTTTTGGAGCTGACAGCATCAGTGACCTTGGGAGAGCCCCCTCAAGCAGAGCTTGGTTATGTCTCATGGCCAAGTCAGCAGCCAACATCCTCTTGGTGGGGAGGGAGCCCTGCCTGTGCCACACACAGGTCACACCACGGGGCTTTCCCTGGGGTCCCCTCAACAGGGCTGGAAGAATCCCTCAGCATGACTACCCAACACTGAAAATGATGCTGCAGTTTGTCTTTGGGCTGGAAATCACCACTGTGAATGGAGACAGCCAGCAGAGCCTCCAGAGGGTTTGGTCACTGCTGACCCTGGCTGGGATCAGAAGGACCATCAGGAGAGACAGGGCTGCAGCCTTCTGGCCACAAAGAGAGGCGATCTGTGGGCTCAGAAAGGTGACTGTCCCCAGTGGGCACTGCCCCCCTTCTCATTTCTAGGTGCCCCAGAAACACCCCCAGTTAGTTCTGTTTTCCCAGTGGTGTGAGATGTCCAGCCCAGCCCTGCTGCTGTGTGGGGACAACACTGGACGTGGCCAGAGAGCAACTGCTTTGGGTTGCTTTTTTTTTTTTCCTTGATTAAAAATGTCATCTGCATCCAGCTGTTAGTATTTTGGAAATCTGCTGGGTTTTGTTTCCCCTGTGTGGCTGATGCTCCAGCTGCAAACCCCTGGCAGCCAGTGAGTGTGCTTGAAGGACCTAGAGATGAAAGCCTGTCCTGGGCAGCACCTCCTCTCCTGAGAGCACCCCAGGGCTTCCCTTGGGCAGCCCCCTCCTCACTCTAACGGGAATGGGGCTGAACTCCAGTCCAGATGAATGTGGAGATCAGGAACTGCACAAACAGGTATCTGTACCAAGTGGTGTGGCAGAGAGAATACTTCAGTTACACCAATCAGTAGAATTCCAAACCATTCTGGCATTGCTATCCACTTTCAGGTTTCCTGCTTTTTTGTAGTCAGTTTTTTAAAATCCCACACTGTGATGGGTATAATCAATGTTATCTATAAAAAGACATGAATGAGGGTAAGGCCTTTACCCCTGCACCAGGTCCTTCCAGGATGCTTCTTCTCCCATGCCTGTTCCTGTTGTCTGCTCTCTCTTGAGGCCACAATAATCCCCTTTTCTTTCCCCTATCCCAGGTCCCTGCTAGAGGTGGGGAATGGCTGGATCAGAGTGCCTTGAAAGGGCAGGAGGGACGGCAGAGAGTTATGAGGGGTTGGGGGCTGGCTGAGACTTATTTTTAGGGAACAAACTTTGAATGGGGTGTGGGTTATATATGTGAAAACATGGTGATTAGGTAGAGTTATGGGACAGAGCTTTACTACTTAAACAATTCTTCCATTTGACAGCTGAATCCCAAATCCCCCATTTTTATCCATAACAACTCCAATTCCATGCTCAGTTACTCAGTGACGTGGGCAAAATCATCCCTCACTGAACAGTCAGGTAAATACAAACCACCACTAAATTGTAGCCTGATCATGAAATTGGCATTCACATCTTCCCTCTCCTGAGCAGCCATGGGAACAATCCTGGGTGATTAATAATCCCTCATCATTGTATTTACCAAGCAAGCTATAAAAGGAAGTATAAGTGATAGGAAAGTGTATTTGGAGCAGTGCAGTGCTGGGGGTGCTACCCTGGCAGGGGCAGGATAGGCCCTGCAGAGCCCTGGGGGAAAGGTAGGCAAAATCCTCTCCAGAGAATCCCTGACTCCTGCAGATGATAAGCACAGTGCACTGAAGTTAAACAAAGTAGAAAAGAAAATACACAATGTGGGCTGCTTGGAAGGTCACTGAGCCAGGGGAGAAGGCACTACTTTAATTTCCCTTTTACCTGGAAAGAAAAATAAACTGGGGAAAAAAACCCCAACAAAATAACCCTGCCACCTCTTTTAAGGGTTGGAAAAAGCCTGTCTGAGAGGGGAGATAGCTGCAAACAGCTCGTTGAACACGTGGTGTTTTCCATCCCCCAGCAGAGCCTTGCTGTGCTCGCAGCACGGCTGGGCCGGACACAGGCGGGGAGCCGGGCGAGGAGGGAGGACGTGAAGTTTGCTGTGCTGTCCAGAAGATGAAAACACTACTGCTGTTTATAGAGGGAAACCCAATTCGTCAGCCCAAATGAATTCCTGTGCTAATCCATGTAGGCTTCATGTTTTCCACCAGCCCCAGCCACTGTAAAGACTATCTTTAGGAGGCACAGTGTGTTTGGAAAGGAGCAGCTGGAAAGAGGGGACGTTTATGCCAGCTTGGAAGGCTTTCTGGTATGGAAAAAGAGGAATGCTCTCTTGGGTCTCCCCACAAAATTAAAGCATCTTCATCCAGAGCAAAAGGATGCCAAGCACAACAAACAAAAGCGGCTTTCCCCAACTCTCCTGGGCAGCCTCCCTGCAGGGCTCACAATGGTTTCCATAGAACTTGTTTTGCTATCATAACAAATTCGATCTGTCCAGGCGTGATGGCCACGCTGTTTTCTAAAGACAAGAAAATGAATTTCCTCACTTCTTTGTCTGCCAAAGCATTTTTGCCTCTGTGCCACAGACAGGGACTCCCCAGATAACCAGAGCATCTTGAAAAGAGAGAGCCCTGCGAGGCCCTGGCCTGTGGCACTGAGCTCCCTTTGCTGCAGGGGCTGGGGACAGCTGCCCTCTGCTCACGTCCCACAGCCTCTGCTCCTGCCAGGCTGAGCCTCGGGCAGCACATCCACGTGGGCCACAAGAGCCCTGCGAGTGGCTTGTTCTATTGCCCACAGCCTGCTGCAACCAGGGAAATGCTGCAGCGTAACTGGGATTTCGGGCTGGATTATTTGCCAGGGTACTCTCCCCGAGGGCTGCACTGGAATGTCACCCGCTGGAGAGGCTCCTTCCAGCCCCTGCACAGACACCTGTGGGTTCTGAAAGCAGAGAGGTTCTTCTGCATGACAGAAACAGCTGGAGGAGCATTAGGGCTACATCTAAACCAAGACCATCATCAGAACAGCCCGAAATTCTGGAAAGTCTTAATCCTGATCTAAAATTGGCATTAGTTTTGAAGATGGGAAGAGCTATGAAATGTAACCAAGTATACAACAAAGGTCCAGAGATATTAATTTCGAAAACAGACATAGCACTGTTTTTGTGTGTGTTTGATTTTAGTAATAGCCTATAAAATTTGTCCTGAAGAAAAATTTGTATAAAAATCAATGGCATTTTTTTTAAAAAGGAAACCTAGCTGAAAACACAGTAGAAGTTATTTGAAGGTAAGAAGCTGCAGGATGACCTCAGAAGAGCTCTCATGTAACCCAGCCTACCCAGCTGAACATCTCACTCTAGGATCTACCTGCTGGACGCTGGAATCTTGGGCTGCTTTCCAAGGAAGGAGACAGCACCCCACTCAAAGCAAATGAACACGTGTGCAGAAGAAACCAGACAAGAGAAAATGTAATGCAATTTTAAGGAAAAAATTCGACACACAACCCAAAATGTAATTAAAAAATGTGGCTGCTAAAAGTCCCCCTCCAATTTGCCTCGGTTCTGATTTAAACCTGGACCTGCCTGATGCCTGGAGTGGCCAGTGTGTCTCATTATTTCCTCCTGGGGAGAAGGGCAAGCCCAGAAGTGGCTGATGAAGACCCAGCACAGGCACTGGGAGGTATGTGACCACCAAGGGAATGCAATGTCTGATACATCATCCAGCTCCCTCCGGCCTTGTGGCTGTGGAGTCTCCTGGAACTGAGCTCTTACCAAGCAACTGACGGGGTGTTGCTCACAGTGACAGATATTTAACCCACGGAGGTCTAACTGTCACAATACTTTCACCGTCTCCCATAGTTCTGAAGTGGTTCCCCCTTCTCTTAGTCATGCTCACTCTTTCCAAAGAAACCTAGAAACCACCTAAATAAACCAGCACCCATTGAGACACTGCAAATGTCACAGGAGTCATTCATGTGTCTCACTATTTGTCCTACATTTGACTCGATTCATTCAGGGATGATGAAGTCATTCATCATTAAGAAACCAAACCAAACCACACCACAATTTGGGAATCTTTGACTAGACTCCCCTGGCAGAGCAGATCAGAGGGAACGACTGCAAACTCACACTCCTCTAATTTAACTGCTGCCTTTGCCCTGGCCCAAGTTACTCCTCGCACGTTCGAAGCAGAGGTTCAGACTCCCTGCAGAAATCAGAGCCAGGCAGCACTTGATAAAGGCCCAAGCTGCTGTCCCTCTGCAGTGACGTCTCCCCTCTACTGGTGCAGGGACTCGGGTTCTGCGGCCACCCAGAGCACAGTGCTGGGTGCACGCACAGCTCTGGCACACACCCAGCCCCTCCCCACGCCCACAGCCCCCAGCCAGCCCACGGTGGGAGCAAGGGGTGCTCCCTTCTGACCTTTGCTTCCACACCTGACAATTATCCACGTGGAAAAATTCTCCCTCAGATCACTCACTCCACAGCCACAGGCAGCAGTCAACGATTCTTTTCTCACTACACACAGTTTAACTACTCTAAAGAAAGTGTTTGCTCAGCCAAAGGCAGCGTTTAGTTTGTATTTTGGAGTGCAAAGTTTCCAAATTAACAATCCACAAAAGGACACGGCCTGATTAGAACGGGAACTGTGTGGATTGGGAGAACCTGTAAGAAGATGGGCAGCATGAGCCTTGTTTCTCACTGAGTCAGTAAGGGTTGCTCTGCAGCCACGCTGTGGAGCTCTCTGATCCTCAGGGCTTCCACTCCAGTCAACAGTAGCTGAATATTTAACTCTTTTACACCTAACACTGGTGAAATCCAACTCAAGACCAAGTTTTCAAAGTCATTTGCAGACAATTAGTCACGCAAATTTGGAGAGATCAGAGTTTTAATTCCAACCAGACTGCAGCATTTCTAGGAGATGTGCACATAAATTGGAGAATATGAATGCTTGCAAAATTAGGAATATTTGGATTTAGGGGTTTTGTGCAGACCCCTTTCAGAGCGAGGAGTCATCTGTGAAATTCCCAGCTGGATGTACGCCCAGATTTCTGTGCTTGCAAAATTGAAGCATGGGGGACTTGGAGTGATGATTCAGACACAACTGCATTGTTCATAGATTTCAGGTTTCTTCTTGGTAAACACAGAAAAAATTATATTACAGAGTAAGAAAGAAAAAGAGTGTGGGAGCCAGCAGCTGACTGAAAATCCAAACTAGGAGCTGATATGCTGGGAAGGGAGTTTTATGGTCTTCACGTATTTGTTCTTCTTCCCCATCCCAGACTCTCCCACTGGCACCGCTATGGATGTGCAGCTTGTTTTTCAAATCAGAGAAGCTGGAATGACCTATCAGCTCATCGAGAACCTCCCACAGCCACTGCAGGGTTGTCTTCTTGGAGTGTTGTCCATTCTGCTTTTAAAATGCCTCTGAACACACACTGCATCCAAAATGGAGCACAGAAGTCTCTTGGAGCTGGTGAGGGAACAGCCTATAAAAGGGTTGGGCAGTGTAAGGCCATCCCAGCTTCTGCTGGGCAGAAAAGCAGCTCTCACTACTCAGAGTTCTCATAAGAAAACTAACTCAGATGGGAAATTCAGATGCTTCATCCTCATTTTTTAAAGTTTTAAAATGGCTAGAGGTTTATAAATAAATACTGATTATAAATTATTATTATATTTTTA
>WBMZ01012111.1:0-23216 GCA_013400975.1 Atrichornis clamosus | reverse complement strand
AACCCCAACCAATTTCCCCCCCCATCTTTCCTTCCCCAACTAGCCATGTAGATCTCTGGAATAATGAATGCTAACTGTCCTTTTTGAAAATGAAATATGGAGAACAAAAAGTCTCAAATGTTTGACTGCACAGGTTGATAAAAGATTAATATTATAAAGAAACACTACTACTAATGTGGTCTAAATGCCTAGAATGTATAGCTGTGTGTGTATTGATCTATAAAAGTGGTTCAGGCAAGCACTCATATTACTGTAACAAAAAAAAAAAAAGTGTTACTGTCTCCTCCCACAACTTAATATCACATTGCAGGGAGCATCTCCACGGTGGAAGCCCACATCCCAATCTGTTTTACTGCCAGAAAAGACAGTTTTAGCAGAAGAGTTGTTTAGGACGTTATCTCATCCACCCCTGTTCTAAATCTAGTGATGCATGGTGCAACGAGGACAACAGATACTTGCAAGTCCCATCATAGGTTTGTTATATCCATGGGCACCAAATAGCATTGCTCAGCTTCTTTGGATATTGTACATAATCATCCTATGCACCAAAATAAATACATGAAGACAGTCCATAGCATCCACCTAACACCATACGTAATGCACAAAACATTTCACAGATCTGCTACTTTTACTTTAAATTAAGCATCAGTTTGAATGATACTTCTCTCTGCCCTAGAAAGGAAACTTCAACACTGTAGGAGGTTATGAGAACAAGTAAAAATGAAATATTTGACAGACAATTAATACAAACACCTTTTACACTAAAACTAAAAATGCCCTTTAAGTAGAGAAGAAAACATACTTTATTACGTTAATTCTTAAAGTTTTGCAAGATAATGATCAAATCAATGTGGCGAAAGTGTAAATATTGGCTAATACTGATAAAGCAAGGAAAGGACAGCTGCTCTTGGCAAACCTGAGAAAGCAAGCGAGGCTTGCAGATCCTAAAAGCTTCAAATAGAATGCCATAGCACACACGCAAAGTGAGGTTTGACAAGGCAAGACTGGGAAACAATCAGCAGCTTGTCTCAGCCTTTCTAGGCTGGAGGAATTCAAACAGGAAACAGCACAATAAGATTCTAGCCATATACATATTTTTCACTTCAAGGTCCTACCAAACCCTCTACTAACAAACTGTGAATTGTAGGTTATGGCTCTCTTTGTGGAACAAGGCTTCTAGGCAAAAGCCAAGCTTGCCTTCTACTGCATTCAATTCAAAGTTCTGTAATGAAACTGTAATAGAATCAGGCCAAAAGCTCAGTCCATTTAATCATCTTTAAGTCACACTTGCTGGAACCAAATCCAGATAACTCACAGAATATCCCCCAGCTCAGTGGTTTGGCCACACTGTGCTCCTAAAGTACAAGCAAAAGATGAGTAAAATAACATTTAGACTAGCAGCATGTGAAGCGTGCTCCCGGAAGGCTTTGGATTCGTGCAGGGACCCTGATATTTTACCAATGCGTGCCAGTCTCATCCCTTGACACTCCTTCCTCTCCTGTCCCCTGTGGTGCCAAGTTTTCCCATCTGGCTCATGAAGTTAAAATGGTGCTACAGTTTGAGGACAATTTAATATAAACTAAAATAAAACCATTTTATTTAGAATATCCAAAATAAGCAGCACAGTTACCCAACTTTATAAAAGGCATAGGTGAAGAAATGAAAGGAAAGCAATACTTTAGTAATACTGTTTCCTTTACACATTTCTCTGCTCATTGCAGTTTCCTCTCTGTACAGAATTTATGCCTGAGGTTGTATCTGCTAGACAGTACCTACACCTGAGTTTTGTCAGAAAATTTCCCTGTAAGGAAGAGATTCCCTATGGACAGCTTCCAATAAAAGAAAACCCTAGGAAGTACCTATCAGAGGTCACTCTCACGTGGCTCCATCTCCCCTGCAAACTTTTACAGAAAATCTCTCCTTTGAAGATTCCCAGGTGTCCAGACAGACCTGATCTTTCATTCCAAAATGCACTCTAATCTCATCTTAAATAGAAGGTGGTCTTACTACTTTTTCTAATAAAATAAGCACTGCTTTCCTCCTTTACAGATGCAAATGTCTCTGTAAGACACAATGCCAGCACTGAATGGTTACTGAGCAGCTCTCTCTCTCCTTTCACAAAGGAAGGAAACCTCTCCCTGCTTTTCTGACTTCTGGCAGTGCTCCTGTATTAACCACTACAACTACATCAGATATAAACACTTAACAGGTACATAAGCATGTGTAACTCCTGATTTGACTCTGGACAAACATGATGTTAATAAATTTCTCTGGGTCTATATGGGGGCGTTAGGTGACTTTTTTTTTAATACTACATTTTATCTTTATTCTCGTATTTAGAATCATGCTGGTGTAATGCTCACATGGTCAGAAATGTGTCCTCCCACATCCTACCTTGTATCCCCTCTTGCCTTTCTCAGATTTTGGGAACAGCATTAAAATATATCCCACCTCTCTCAGGAGCCATCCACTTGATCCTTCTGAATAAAACATGCTTCTAAAATAAACACTCTGCAAATTCATCACATCTTTCAGACACTTCTCTAAGTGTTTCCAAGGACTGAACAGAAGTTTCAGCATAGATACCTGGTGGGTATGGACGTTTAACTACCTGTATGGACAATGATCTCATGGGCAGTAAGGTGCGTAAAAGATGATACTTGCTCCGTTCTACTTCCTTTTGATCAGATCAGTCTTTTCACTGTAGCTTGGGAAACAGGACTTAATGCTTATTCAGTATCCAGGAATTTCTGTAGTTGAACAGGCAGAAGGTAATTGGAGCCATTCCAAACTCCGATCAGGAAAAGTGACAAGAGGTACTAAATGTGCAAATCCCTTTCTATTGACCTCGCGTGTGAGCACAAGCTTTGCCACTCTGTTAACAAACTCCTGCACGTCATGTGGACTCTTCCCAAGGTAAATCAGTGAACGACTCATTCTTGCAGCAAATTATTTTGATAATCTGGAAGTTTTAGTGCAGCCACATGGTTCTTGTGTGCTTCTTGTCCTCAAGTAAGGCCATCACATTCATATGGCAACCCGCACCAACAGTAAAGTAAGATGATCTGCCCCTTACCTGCAAGAATGCACCTACACAAACCTTTGTTAACTTGCTCTTGATGTTATAGCCCTATGCTATGTAAGGTTTCCTGTTTGCTCTGTTTACTGCCTTAAACACACACACACCCTACTACAGCAAGATGGAAAGAGATAAATAAGTTGAATTATATAAGTACATGATCACATACTATATTCATGAATTTTCAGCAGTGGGGTTGAACAAGCAATACTGCAATACAATGTATTGCAGGGAACTGGGAACAGCAAGAAGGATGAGTTAAAGGAATGTCCCCTATTTTGAGCATTCTATTTGAGGAACCTAGATTCTCACTAGTGCTGACTCTAGTCATTTAGCTGTTGAAAGCCAGACCCTAATACTTCTCCTTGGACACGTCAAGAAGTTCTATTAAAGTCATGCAGGATGACTCATTCACAGGCCCAGACAAGCCCTAGTTCTCAAGGCAGCTTGCTTGGCCACCATACAATGCTTTTCCTCTTTTACAAGCATCCATAATGTTTTTCCATCTTCTCGATTCTGCCACATATAGTGTGACACAACATCCTTATGAAGCTCCCTGAAACAACAGCATCTTTTCCTACTTAGCTGTGATTTGTCCAAAGCACATGCCATCTGTGCATCCTGGAGAGAAAAAAAACCCCTCCAGCTAGTGAATGCCTGGCAAACTTTTAAGTAATGAAAAGCAGGTCATAAAAAGGAACATAATGGCCTACAGAACTTGAAATCAGGCCTCCCTAAACGATCCATCTAGGGCATTATATGTTAATTTTGCTGTTGCATATTGATACAACACACAAATCTAAACCACAGATCTACATGACAAGCCACCACCACCACTACTGGTTTTCCTCCGTTGGAGATTTGGGGAGACATAAGAATAAAGTCCAACGCATTTCACAACGCCCAAAACAATCACCACAGATCTAGAAGATCTGGCCCTTCTTCCTCAATGGGTACAGAGGGACTTCCATGTGAAGGCATAACTAATTCCACTCTCTGAGATTAGAGAAGGGGGAAAAAAAGAATTCCCCAACACTGAAAGCTAGAGACAGGCTTTCAGGATGCAAATGGACCCCAGTTTAGCATTAATGCTACCTCAAGGTTTTTATTTTCTTTGCCTTTTAAAAAATTAAAATAGCTAAAAATAAATGACAAAAGCCTGATAAAGAAACAAAATTCATCCACTTTTACGACATGGAGCTTAATGCTCTGCCAACATGCCTCGCCAAGAGACCTCAAGAGGTGACCATTAGCCCCCTGACCATTCAATCCTTCACATTCCCTGTGAGGCTGCTGACAGACATGCTAGTTGCTGCCAACGATGATAATGCTTTCTGTGTTGTGAAATGGATACCTGGCATGGGACTATTCAGCTCATTTCACAGAGGCCAAGAGTTGTTAAACGATCATGATTTCTGGCCACTACAGAAAAAGCCTCTATGGAAAACTCTGGGGGGAAAAAAAAAGTCATACAAGACCAACACAGAGGGAAAGAGAATAAAATAAGAAGTGACATCTTCTTGTCATAATGTTCTGCCTCTTTTCTCCTTTCCTCTGTTAAGTATGCCGCATCACCAAAAACCCAATCACTCTAACCATTTTACTCTGCTACTGGCTGGGGCTCATAAGCACATTGCTGGTTGTGCTGAAAGCAGAGGTCTTGGAAGGACTAGTCTTGGGACGCTCCCAGTCTCTACTTCTTTTACTGATGCCAGACCTGAAAGTGAAATGGGAAGGGACGGGAGAACACACAAAATGAACTGTAAGACATGTGAGGATTTTAGGAATGACTGTGGTCCAATTTGTGAGGATTTTTGTCTTGATTACATGGAAGTATTTCTTTTAGGATGGGTCCATAAAAACCAAGGAACACAGTGAAGTGTATGTCTGTAAGGTGAAGAGTGCTGTATTTTTACCACCAGACTGCAGAAATTCAGTCCTTTCCCAACTTTTCTCATTTTAAGTGGAAATGGTTTAAATACAATGACTTTTCAAATTTTTACTTTATCAAAAACCCTGCATATGAGCAAAGTTCACCCTCATTAAGGCTGCTTAAGTGTACATATATCCTTGACATTTTGCCACATCTGTGGAATAACATTTATCTTTTATTAAAGTCTCGATATCATTTTTCAAACACTTGAGCCAGTTCTGTTCAGATTCACAGAAAAACCCTTTTCAGCATTATCATGCAAGATGATTCACTTACAAAACTGTCTTCTGTTAAAATTATTCAATTCTGCCTGAACAAAACAGGCAAATAAAATTCCTCTAGAACACCACCCAAGCTATTAGCTGACATAATAAAAATGTTTTAATGAGGACATCTCCATTTTTCTTCTGAAAGAGTTGATTATAGACTCTCACATACACTTACTAGAGCATTTAGCAGATTTAAAAGTTGTTCTTGGAAGCATCTTTTATAATTGTTTCAGTTTTCACCTATAGGCAACCTCCCTTAGGAATTCTGAAAGGAAATTTGCATTTGCTAAGCCTTCTGCTCAGAAATCTTTATTAAGGAGGTTGTAGGTTAACTGACAGGCTAAGTGGAGCTGCTGACAACTGGAAAATGTTGAATCATTTATAGAAAGAACTGTAAAAATACTATGTGTAAATAAAGGTTTTATTACAATAGACTAGAGTGATCTACTCTGTATTCCTATGATCTGTAGCTTTGTTAACAAGGATTATGGTACCATTACCAGCTATATCAACACTGCAACACCCTCAACAGCACCTGGAGTGGTTTAGAGCTGTATTCTGTGGGATACTATAGTGTGATGTGTACAGGCAGCTGCAGCAGGAGTAGAAGGATGTCTAAAACAAAATTACAGTTTAATATGTGCTCAGTGAAACGGTACTAGGGAAAAGCAGGCAGATTCATTCATATCAGCTCTTCTGGGGTAAGATACATCCTTTTCATAATTTCTAATTTTTTTACATATTCTACAGCTTGTAACAAAAGATGACCTGTAGGCACTTTCTTTCAATGCCTGTCAAAGATAGGTTGTGTGTAACAACCTAGAAGGAAAGCAACTCAAATGTACTAACACTTCTTCATGCATTATTTCAAACTGTTACTGCTTTGGGGCTGTATTATCATATACTTACTGAATATCCTTATTGCTATGATTTAAAGTGATAACAAAGGACAGAGCAACTGGTGTCACAAATACTATTTC
Organism: Atrichornis clamosus; assembly: GCA_013400975.1. NCBI lineage: Eukaryota > Metazoa > Chordata > Aves > Passeriformes > Menuridae > Atrichornis > Atrichornis clamosus. The sequence continues at coordinate 16,955 of WBMZ01012111.1, read as the reverse complement.
AGAATCACTGGCTGAGCTGGGAGCATCTGGAATAAATGTATGCACAAGGAGGTTTGGCGGATTTATGTCAAGCACAAGTTTTGGCTGATTTAAATGAACCTATTTAAATATCCTTTTTATTATCAAGAAATAATGTAGAAACAAAAGGAAAGAGAAAAAATGCTGTCCTTTCTTTCAACAGTGATCCAATCAGATCAGTGGAAGACTACATAAACTTACCTTGCCACATTTAGCCGAGAGTATACAGCACATCCTTTTCCTAGCTAACTACCCTCTAAATAGTTGATTGAGATTCTGCTCCAGTCCAGTACAATGCTCAATTTTAAACTCTGGAGAATGATAAAGTATTATTATCTTATCTGTGTATAATCACTTCATATTTCTTCCACTCTGGGAAGAAAAATTCTATTTTGTTGGGTTTAGGTTTTATATAGAGGAAAGAGGTATGTGCTTATTTTTTTACGGGAAGAAGTGGGGAAGTGATGAAAAATATTTTGATTTATCAGTTGGATATTATTTTAATGCCAGGGGCATTAATATTGTTAAGATTTTGCAATGTTTCCAAATCACAAGAGCCTCACCCATTACATGCATTAGGAAGAAAAAAGATAATGTGTAATATGACCATTCAGAAATGCCAGTGTCTAATTGTCACCTGTCCCTCTGAAAATTTCAACCCTTCCCAGTACCCAGTTCAGACAGGAACAACATAGGAAATCTGCCATATCCATTTTAGTAGCTGCATGGATTCTAATGGTGTACTTATTTATAAATATTAACCAAAGAAAACTAGGTAGAATAGTTTTATTTCTATTAAAAAATGAGGTTAGATTCTGAAACCCCATATTTGGCTTCTCTGGATTTATGATGTTTAATTGTTTTGCTGCAGCAGCAGCTCTTCTTGGTGTTAACCCCTCTATGTGCTTATATACCTAGGTAACTACATGAAAATTTGAGTTCTATACATTTGAGTTCTAAAACCAAGCAGGTGCTGGTACATTCTAGAGGAAACAAAACCCAAAAACTCTGGACAGTTTTAGCTTGATTGCTTAAATGTAGAATTAACAGTGTAGCATTAGGTGGTCCTGTTTGAAAATTTAGATGAAGAGCAACTTGGACTCTACCACTCCCCCTCTCTGAGTTCAGACTCCTTTGGTCACTGACAACCAAGTCATGAACTCCCTCCCATAAAGGGATTAAGCTCTGTCTTACGACTAGTTAAGCTGTTTTGTCCCCCGCTGGTCAGGCTGCTCACAATTCCCCCACTCTGATAGTGGAGCACTTTCTTGCCAGCTTCAGGTCATTCGTGGCCAGTTTATCTCCATTTACTCCTGTGCCAGTGCTTCCCTCCAGCTTCAGCAGCTGCTCTGCTGTTACCTGCCCGACGTATCTATAGAGAGTAACAATATCCCGTCTCTCATCTTACTTTTCCTGGGTTTAACAAGCTGAATTTTTTATCCTCCTCTCAATAAGTAAGATCTTCCCATTGTTTTCCAGTTTCAGTCTATGATCATCCTTTAAATCTGGTTGCCCAGAGAAGCGATGGACACCCCATCTCTGGAACTGTTCAAGGTCAGACTGGATGGGGTTTGGAGACACATGGCCTAGGGGGAAGATGTTCTTGCTCATGTCTGAGGGTTGGAATGAGATGAACTTTAGGGTCCCTTTCAACCTAAACCATCCTATGGTTCTTAAACACAAGTGATCACAACAGTACGATGATTTCAAGACCAGATTTCTCCAGTGTTTTTCAGATCATGAATGTGTCCCTATTTTCACTGGAACACTTCATACCATGCCTCCTCAGACTGCATTTGTCTTGGTCATGGCTTCATCACATTGTTCATTCTCAGCCATTATGTGATTTAATAATTCTGAGTCTTTTTCCTCTGTCATTTCCAATTGATGAACCTACTTCATATAGCAGAAAATTTTATTAACCACAATGCCTACTACCTTACAACGTCTCTGCAAATTTAATCATGTTTTTGTTATTCAGTCTTCAATGTTATCTGTTATTGTTAAGGACAGAAAAAGCCCCACAACTTTCATCAACAAATTCCACTGGTTTCATCTAAGTCTCACATAGAAGCCAATACCAGGAATCACAGAAAATCAAAGCCATGGCCACAGTTCAAGAACCATGGTCTTTCCCTAGTTCACAATTGCCTGTAGGCGTCTCATCATCTCCACAACTCTGGCTGGTCATCACACAATTTTCTACACATCTCTGCTTTCTTTAGCTAAGAAAAATTTCCTTCCAAATATTGCATCTAGTGCTTTATCAAAATGCATGTAAGATCTAATGATTTCCCTTCAAATAGGAAGTCAAGTGTCTTATCAAAGAAAGGTGTTCAGTAACATCTGAAAGAATGTCTTTGGCAAAGTCATGGTTGCATTTTATCCCAGTTCCCCATTAACCCCGGCGCCTTTAATTACTCTTCATTCTCTTTTTCACTCAAAAGATGTGCATATTGCTCAGAACAGACTAACAGTTTTGTAGTAGGCCAGATAACTTTATCTTCCTCTCTTGATTGGGAATCCCTGAGTTGAAGGATTTATTACTGATCTTTGCTCTTAGAGGACCCATTTCATATTTTCAGGTCTTTTTGAATTCTAGAAAGGAGATTATGTTGATTCCTATGACTTCAGGGCATTTCTGCACGGCCTTTAGAGCTTGGCTTCCAGCTTCATCATGATAACACTCCTTTCTGTATACAAATACCTGTGAAACACCCTGCCTCTGCCCAACCCTCTCAGTGAATGTTTTATTTGAACAGTATCTGTGCTAACTTTAATTTTGCAGAGAAGTGTATTTCCATGATGTAGTCAATATTGATAAGTGCATGTGCACGCTGAGGATGGGTGATTTGGAAGTGATGGGGACATAGGTGGGGTTTCTTCCAGTAGAGAAATGATTTGGTGTGAGTAGAGATGGCATAAGGTTTTTAAGATTTGCTCTGAGAAACAGACCTGCTGAAGAGCATCTGTAGGATTAACCTGGAAGAAAAAAAATCAGTCTCTGGGAGAAAAAAAAAAAGCAGAAGTGTAATTGCCTCCACATCTCTGACACAAGTGAGAGCAGAAATGGGGATCCTTCTGCCAGATTGTTTGCAGGAAGGCTCAGGACAAGAGCCACTTACCTAAATCAAACTCTGCACCTCTCAGAGACAGGAACAGAGCACATGTCAAGACTGCATCACGTAGGAAAGAAAAGCAGCACTGCCAGTGCCTTCCTGTGGTCACCCATTCTTCTCCCAGGAGAGGGGAGAACAGAGATTGACAGCAACCAGGGACAGGCAGTGTCTTGCTGGGTCACAAATAGGAAACTAATCTGTACTTCAGCTGAGAATGTGAAACTAATCTATACCAGGAGGAGAGGTGCCAGCTTGGGCAGCTAAAATTGACAGTTTAAGAGAGCTTCTGAATGTGTGAACTAAGCCGGGATGAGCAACAGTTCTACAGAGAAAGGTGCGATCAGCCATTGCTGGGAAAGGAACGCTGGATAACGAACAGGAAACACCAACCCGTTATGGCAAGCAAAAGTTGTTTGAGATGTAGGAGGGCTCAGAGCTACTGCTATCCAAGAAGTGCAAAGCCTGGTGATGGCAGCAAGGACAGAGAGTGAGAAGAAAAAGAGTGAAAGAACAAAAGCAGAAAGTCAGGAAGCTGCTCTGAATAAATCAGGCAATGTAAACACAGTGGGGGGAGATGGAGTCTTTCCGGAACAGAGCAGAGGTTGTTAAATGGAACAAATTCTCAAAAAGTGGTTTTATTTTCCTGGCCTTGCTCATTTAATAGCCCTTCCCAGGGACAATCATGTTGATACCACAGGAAGCAATACCACAGGAAATCCAAGGTATCTTTTCCCAATTTGCTGACACAGTTTCATAAGTCAAAACCACACAAAACGGCAACTGCATCTGTATTCCAACTTACTATGCCAGCACACAGCAAACAGTGATGCCATTGCCCAGCACAGATCTCTTTAGGTTGGCTTAGATTGGATATTAGGAAAAATTTCTTCACTGAAAGGGGGGTCAGGCATTGGAACAGGCTGCCCAGGGATATGGTGGAATCACTGTCCATGTTCAGAAAAAGTGTAGATGTGGTGCTTAGGGACCTGGTCCAATATTGGAGTTGGCAGTGCTGAGTGACTAGTTGGATTCAATGATCTTAGATCTTTTCCAACCTTTGAGATTCTGTGACTCTGGATTTCCAAAGTGTTTCTGGCCAGAAGAGAAAATTGCTTCGATATTGAACTAAGGTGCACTATCTCTTCCCCACTTCAAACCCACACTCAAGACTCATCTCTACTTTGAAGCCAGAAAAAAACCCAAAACAACCCAGCTAACCAATTATGGTTATATAGTACCTGGGCATAGTTGATTAAAAAATAAGCTTTTTGAAAACAATCATGCTACAAATAGCAGTGTAAGCATGTTATTTTTTTCACACTATTTGCTGTTTTCCCTTTCATTTGTCACACTTGCACTTCAAATTAGGCTGTTACTTCTTTAGAATAAGACTTCTAGCTGTATGGCACAATGATCTAAATGGTGAGCATTCTAAAATAATACATAATAATACATCCTCAGGTACTTGTTCAACATAAAGATGTCAGGAAGAGATTCTGCAATATCTCTTAGTACATCACACCTTGATATTTCTTTTAATCCCCTCAACATTGCCCTGGGTTTATATTGTTACAAAGGAAAAAGGCACCTCAAAGCCCCTGTATCTGCCAGTTTAATGATAACTGCTGCTGAATAATTGACTGTAAACAACAAAGGCTAAAGAGTTATCTGAAGATGCCACAGGAGCATTATGTGCACCTTCACCATCTCGATTTCAGTGCCAAAAGATCTTGTTTGATTTTTATCCAAAATCCAGAGGCAAAACCCTGTCACTGACAAAGAGGTGCAAAAAAAGCTGATTTCAGAAAACAAAGCCACTGTAGTGATGACAGCATTTAGCTTTGGTCTACTGGCAGCAGACATGTCACTTTTATACAACTTCATATGGAATACACTAATAAAACATGATAAAAGTCTGCTCTACTTGTGCTGGCACACAGCTGATGATAACCTATAGTGAAAAGTTCATTTTTAAAAGTAAGCATCTTAATTCTCCTAGGAATTTTAAATCTCCATTTTAAGTACATCTTCAGAAAAATATGTTTGATTAAACTATGTATTCTATGTTGTCATTTAGGTTGAGGTTCTAAAATATATTGTTACTTCCAGCCATATTAAAACTTCCTGAACATTATCAAGTATATTATAATCTATTTTGAAAGCAGTTGCCTGTGAAAAAGCAGCATACATTGAGATAATACCATTGAAGGGAAAGTTTGTGTTTGAATACGATTTAGTGTAGCCTGCCTGACACAATATATGAGCACCAATACATTCCAAACTTCTTCAAAGAAAATGACCAGAAGTTGTAATTTATATCACTTTCTGCAGTGAATGAAACAGGTCTGATAATCTGACAAGAAAAGCTCTTCTTATGGCGTTTAGAGTTCTAGATGGATTCCAAAAATAAAGAAATTCAAGACATGTAGGAAAATGGCATACTTTGATGGTGAGGCAGACTGCATGCTTTTCTGTTCCTGTGATATTCCTTTTTATTTCAGGGATTAAATTTAAAGGCTATTCTTATTTCATGTGAATCACACCTCTCACATTTGCCTATTCACAGGAAGGGGATTTAAAAAAAAGGTAATAAGATATAGTAGTTTGGGGACCACTGAATGACAGAATTCTCTAGCTGGCAGAATACTGGCAACCAAAAGTGGATCAAGCACACTACATCTTATATAAAAGAGTCCACATGCCTCCTAAGACTGAAATAACAGCTCTGCTATACTAAGAATAGCATTTGTCGTTGTCTTTTCATCAAAGCCATGACTGCAGAAGAAAGCTGAGCAGGAGGTGCTCTAATTGATTTATAGGGACTAAACTTTTTTCCTTTGGTCACAGCAGTAGAGAAAACTTTCTTCTAATGCATCTAGGCAAATGCTTTAAACAAATAAATAGCTTGCCAAAGCCTTTAGATCACCTCTAATAACAACTCTGACCTGAAAACAGTAATGGAACAAACAGATGATTCCTTAAAGGCAAGCAGGTATTTGTGATCATTATAAATATAGCACTTAATATTCTTCATTCACTTCTGTGTTGTTTGTTCTCTCCCCAGATCTAATCCAATTTCCCAGAAAAGTTGTGCTTTTTCTGTTTCATTGATGTCCACACTCCAGCATTCAGAAGGCAGGAACATACACAGCATATGCTGATACTTGCAAATATGAACATTGAAAGCAGTGTACTATAGTGCACACTGCTGAAAAGAGGCTGCAATGAATCACTCCAGTATGCTGATTAGTATTTTTACTACTTTAAAATTTCAACTTTCATTTTTTTACTGCATCTTAATGCACTGCTCTTTCCCTCTTTGGCTGCCTGCAACTCACTATCACTAAAGAATTATTTTTCTTCCTTATCTCTGACTGTAAAGTAGTTTATGATATTCTGCACAGTGAACAGCATATATAAAAATAAATTGTATGCTAAATATGCTTGGAAGGTAATATGATAACAAATCAGGAAACAGGAAGATTTAAACCTCCCTTGCTGCCCAAAAGACAAATAGCTTAGCAGAGATGAGGGATATTTGCTTCAATATTCTACTTCTCCTGTAGAACAAATATTTATATTACATATATGGGTATTATGTATTATAACAATAAATAGTGTCTCATGACACTCCAGAATACTGGAAAAGATAAAAGGCTGGACAGGCAACTGAATTTGGATCCTCCATTTGATTTCAGCTCTTAATGCCATCAAACATCTAAAGGAACCATGCAAACTTGAAATTACATTGTGCAATGTGCTCCATCACATGTTCAAAAAATTTAGCAAGGGATCCAAGCACATGCTAGAAATTTTGCACATGCTCTAGCACTTTGCTGGGTGGAGGATGTAACTGTGGAGCAAGGCCACTGAAAACACTGATTTTCCGGTGATTATTCCCAGAGCTTGCTGAGTGTTCACTGGAGCAAAGTGCTCTCCCCATACAGCCCCATCCTTTCCCAAAGACAAAAAACTGAAGGAAAATTCTTCAGTTCTCAGAAACAATTTACTAGAGTGCATAATATATATTGCATACGGTTAGAAAGTGTTTATGTATCTGCACACACTATTTAGCATACTAATTAAAGTAAGAAAAAAGAGCATTAACTTTAAACCAGGTCTTCTAAAGTTAAAAATAGCTATTACACTGTGCTACACAGTTCACTACTCAAGATCACTAAGGAGAAAACATATAACCATAAATAACATCCTACATTTAATAGGGAAACTGTAAGACAGCAGTATATCAAAACCTGCTATTTACTTGACACAACTCGAACAGTAAGCTCATTTTTGTTGCAAGTAAATCACCTCAATATAAACAAGGACTTCGGAAAAAAAAAGCAAGAATTCATAGTCTAACTCAGGAGAATCATAAATCTAAATGTTTCCATATGAAAAAAATGACACCAATCCACTGCTTGCATCCAATTTTCAGCATCCCAGGGATTCACCTTGTTCACATGCATCATGCCATTACAGTTCTATTTGGCGAGATGCCAGGCCTGAAGACTCCCCAAATGGCCCGAACTTTTACCCCAATGGGTAAAGCTTTTATTGTGTTCTCAGAATGGCTGTTTTCATGACATGCCTGAAAGGAAACATAAACTTATATGACCCTTTTCATTTTCCTCCTCAAGTCTGTACACTTGGCTGAATAAGACAGAGTTCAGCAGCAGGTCTCAAACAGTGGCAAAAGTGAGCGCTCTTTTGTGACTCTTGGGTAAGAAACATAAGTGTACTGGATCCCAGGTAAAGAATCTTCATTCAGGTACTTGTTCTCCATCTGAACGCTCTGCAGAGCTAGAAATATCACACTTGGATACTCCAATTAATTTGCAGAATTGCTGTGGGTGAAGAATCCAAGATAAGCATAGGCCATAAATCTGAAATGTCATCAGTTCTCATCAGCATCTCACTAGACCTTGTGATGATCACAGTAATTTATTTTTAGCTAGCTAAGAGCAAACCATCCTGGTTATGATATCATCTTCATGCCACCATCCAGTAGGCTACTTCACTGCAGTGACTTTTAGATTAAATTGTATTGATAAGACATGGAATTGTTAATAGGATCACAAAATGAATTTATATTCTGAATAGCTGAAACCACAGAAGCAGGAAACTCCAGTTCTACATTATATAATTTTACTAATCTTTCTGCAGTTGGAAATGTTATTCAGAGCAATCCAATCCAAATTCAAATTCTTACACTCAGAGTAGGAAATCAGTAATGAGGGAAAACACACTCTGCAAATACTCATTTCACAATACATTTCTGAACATCTATTTTGTGCTCATTACCCACAAAAATCCAAGGCACGTGAGTTTACCCACTGTGCTACTCACCAACAGCACATTTTGATTTTACTTAAAGAAACATTCAGAAGAATATTATCTACAGCACATTCATGTGCTGACTTTCTGATTCATGCTGAGATGGCTGTTCATTCAACCCTGCCTAATTAGCACTCCACAAATTATGAATGGCAAATATTCCCAGTGAACCATTTCCACGTACTCTGAAGACTGAGAAATAAACACAGAAGAAGTTTTTTATGACTTTTCATATTTAAGAAATTGGTCATTTTATTATCAGGGGGAAAAAGGGTTCTCTGTTATTTATCAGCTCAGCCATAAGTCCTGGCTACATTAACAAGTGCAAAAACGAAGAATAAGCAACAAGAGGAAGAGATTTCTGTTCATCTGTTTAGGTTTGTGACTGTGCCTCACTTTGCCTTCCCATCAATTGTTGGGCACCAAAGAAAAGCACATCGGAGGAGTAAGACTTAGAGCTGAAGATTTTGCATTGTCTAAGGAATTAGGAAACTAAAGAAGAGTATCTACTTCCCATGCAAAACTCCATACATAACCACACTACAGACTAGCTGGCTGACAGGATTAGCATTTGTTTTTTCCTTAAATTGTATCAGCACTTGCTCTCTCCTCTTGTCATCAGTACTCCTTAAGCAAAACTTTAAAGAAAGAAACTTGAAGGGTAAGACATTTGTGTGAGGACTGTTCTTTCAATACTGAGTCAACTGATACAATCCAATTCAGGACTGAAGCATGAGCAGCTTCAGGGAGGCATTTGATCATTTCATGAACAAACAAACAAACCCTAACATATTGACTAAACCAGAATAAAATTCTACTTACTTATCTAGGTGCAAGAACTCCTATACAGCTCCTCTTGAGATTGGAGGATGTATTTGTGTGAAGGGCTGCTTGTGAAAATAAACAAACATTCATAGCCAGATGCTCTTGCCACTACTTGGTATTCCCTGAGTACAATTCCCTACAAATTGAATAAAAGGTAGCAGGAGACTCTCAGTCACACTGTGTGTGAAGTGTGTCGTTCCTGACATTTCTGTAAACTCACATCTAGCTTCCCTATGCCAAAACTCCATGATTGCTATGGCATATACACAAGTAAATACATAATATTCAGTTTACATCAAAGAAGCTTCATTAGTGGCACCGATCAGCAACAAGTAAATTTCATGCTGCCAACACAATCCAAACATATATCAATCTCTTGAGTTTTACAGGCGGGACTGGGCCATGACAAAAGACTCAAGGACAACCTTAAATGTAACACAGTACATCTAGTACTTTCATGGAAGTTAATTATCTTCTGATGCCAGTCCAACAAAAACAAATCAGAAAAATTACCAAAATAAATGACTCCTAGACTCTGGCAGGAAAGAACAGGGAGGTGGGGGAGAACACTCTGCATTTACCCCATTATTTTCTCTTCTGGTTATTTTCTTTTTTATTTTCTTGTTCTCCAAGCGCCTAGCATTGGTCACTCAGAGAAACAAAATGGGGCCAGCCTGACATTTCGCTTTAGTCATTGTAACTATTTCCACATTCTTAGGTCATGTTTTTACAAGTGTATGATTCCAAGATAAGCGCAGGTTAAACAGAGGCTGGCCATGGTCTTTATGCGTAAAGAGGGTTATTCTCAGAGCTGGTATGCAGCGAGGTTTGTCGGTGCAGGNCGAGGTTTCCCGCGTCGGTGCAGGGGAGGGAAGCTCCACCCTCCGGGCCTGCCAGCCCTACATGCAGGGGGCCTGGGCATGCGCATCTGGGTCCCCTGTTCCCTATCTCCAGTGAGAATGGAATGTATTTACACAATGCAGCTGTGGGAACCGTTAACCATGAGGCTTCCCACCATGAGGCTTCCACCTATTTGTCACAATTTCTATGCAGACAAAATGGAGTCTTGAGCCAGAGACAGCCTTATCCTAATCCTCCTCAAGCAGGTCTTCCGGCAAAATCACATGGTCCCTAACAACAAGAATGGTGTTTCTGTTCTCTGCCTCTGGGTTCCTTTTACACTGGGTCTTCAGTTTCCTTTAGAACCACTAGAAGAGGAAAACTCTTTCCTTTTCAATAAAAGCTGTGTGATTCTTACAGGATGCCAGGATCTGAAGCTTTAAGGTGAGCAAACAATGCAAAATTAAAAATAAAATCATGTTAGCAAAACCCCCAAATTATCAGAAGCAAAAATTATTTTTCCTGACACATCAAAATCATTTGACATATATCTCCTCTGTGTGCATACTGGGTAACATTCATTCCTCTGCAGAGGGACAGTATAAAACCTGTGAACCACTTCAGTGTCATTTAAGACTTTAAATTAGGACTTAAGTGATGTATAGGCCTTCAACTGGCCGCTAGCACCGAACTGAATTTTATCCACAGTGGATATTGATCTCATCACAACTGTGCTGCTCTTACATTAGGTGTAAATTCATGCATAATTCATTTTAGATAAACAAAGTGATTCTACAGCTACCAGGCATTAACTCTCTTGCTGAATAAGCCACATGAAAATTCCATTAAAAAAATGAAGCCAATTTTTCAAGCCTTCTGTATATAGTGAAACAGAGCACTCTGCACTACATTAGCTTCATCTTGTGATTCTTTAGAAATACTTGTCTATTAGCACATGCCAAGGCAATAAACTCAGAATTACATACTTCCCATTGATATGCCTATAAAAACTAAGGAAGTATTCCATAACAGAAAGCCTTTGTTGCCACAACTAATATTGATGAGTGATAGGGATATCAAACTGAGTAGCTTGAGACCCTTTGCAAATATTATAGCTCAGTTCAGGATTTACAGGGAAAAAAAAAGTCCTGTTTTTATCAGGCAGTAACACCATGTGAAAGCAATGCAGAAATTCTGATGGCCTTCCTGTGGTCTTGAATAGATCTTTGAATTTACTTCACACAAGAATGTGTGACCTGAAGTCCTGTGCTGTGCAACGTGACAGCTGAAGAGAGGATCCCCCTTTAAAGCTGGGCTCTCAAAAACCCACAGGGACTACAATTTACTCAAAATTTAAAGGTTGCCTTTGGAAACTGCCAACGAAGTGCACAGCAGTCGAGAAGGCTAATGGAAGATAGTGACATGTTAACTGTGTGATATATACAGAGGCAAGTTCAAAGCTGCAAATATAGTGCCCGAGGAGAGCGGCGAAGAGCCAGATGCTGCTTCTGGCAGAACGTCTAGGAATCATTGCACTGACATCTGTCAGAAGAGGACAGTGTGTCAGGAGATAGGGATGTGAGCTGCGCTTCCTCACATCAAACACCTGACGCTGATTCTGCTTTCAGAAAGATTAACTAAGGAAAGGCCAATATTTGGACAAAGAAAAAGATAAGCAGAGAAAATAGTGATATCAAATTCAACAGAAAGGCACTGTTAACAAAGGTGCAGGGACTGGTCATGTTGATGAATGCCAGGTTGGATGGGCCTTGGATAGGCCCCATCCAACCTTGGCGAGGCTAGACAAGGTCCACAGCAACCTAGTCTAGTGGAAGGTGTCCCTGTCCACATAAGAGAGGTTGGAATGGGATGATCTTTAAGGTCCCTTTCAACCCAAACCACTCTGTGATTCTATGATGCTCCTGCCAGTAGACTTTGTGGTGGCCAACCCCACCTGAGGATGAAGACTGGCTTCATAAAACCAGGTAACCAGAAATCCTGAACCAACGCAGTTGTTTGCCACTGAGTTTGGATTCAGCAAAGGAAAAGCCATGAGGGCATGGAGGAGACTCACATGTTATGGTGATGCAGAGAGAAGTGGTCCTCTGTTACTCAGAAACATTTCTGTAAATAGATACATACTAATTAGGCTCCTGATTAGAAACAGCTAATAATTTCCTTTCTGGGGCCAGTTTGGTGTTTCTGTTGACAGTTCTATTTTCTTGTTTGTGATGGATAAGAGGGAGGCCAAAAATGTTGCCAATTTCCTTCAGCAACAGGGGGTGGGCAGGAAAAGGTATTGTGATGCTACTGCTTTCTGGTGTCGCTCTGCCTGTTGACTCTGCAGGGGACTGAGGATGGCAAGGTGCTGACCTAAAATATCAGTTAAAATATACTTTGCACTTATTCTAAAAATAATGGTGGCATTTTAGAAGGTTTTCTTTGGGCTAAAGCTAAGAATTTCTGGGCTTTTCCATGCAAGAATCTGACTCATTTTGCAGTCTGGGGAAAAGCACAAGTAAGAACATTTGTAGCTTGTCTTCCTCTGTGACACGATTTGTAGTTGACTCCTTTTAGCGGCAAGAAACATTTGGCTGGAAGTCTGCCTGGGAGGAAGGAAGTGAACATTATCAGTCAGAGCTTTCTGTACCATCCCTTAAAAGTAGCATTTAGGTAGAAGAAGAAGGAAAAAAACCCCAAACCAAACCATCACATCAAGGATTGAGTTCAGGACTCTAGAATCCCATTTAATCAATACTTTTTTTGTAATGCCATAGCTTAAATTCAGTTCAAGATCTGTAATGGATTAAAGGTAGCAAAGGAAAAGGAACTTGATACCAAAGTAAAAGATCTACTTTGAAAATGTCCAGATAAAAGTAAAACTGAGAGAAACAACCTTCGATGAAGGCAGGAATGCAGCTATCCTAGCACAAACCAAATTCAGTATCAAAAAAACATCTACTGAAGAGGATAGGATAGGGTAGGATACTACTCAGAAACAATTCCCAGACACGAAAGGGAGAAGAAAACTTAAAAGACAAAGCCTAATGCAAAAATCTATAGTTTCATAGGTATTCAGGTCCAGAATAACATACAGATATAAACATAGAGGTATAAAACCTCAGAAAGAAAAACAAACAGTTTCTGACATTGTTTACAGCAAAACAGCAGAGATGGTCATGCTTTGACACAGGAACTCAGTGCATCTGTTAAACTTACAGAGTGCTAAGACAACCTGTAGGTTATGTAGCTCTTAAGGTAACTTCCATAATTTCACTTCTACAGGTATTAAGACTGTGAACGTTTCTTTAACAAAGCTTTCATTTAAAAAAAATACAACTTTGTATTCTATTTCATATATTAACATTTTTGAACTGGCATTAAACACTAGAGAATCAGTTACTCCGTGCAAATGTTTATGACAGTGACATCGCAAATCAATCAAACCTTTCTTTCTATGCCAAACCCATAGAAACTATCCATTTAGAATCACAGATAATACACAAAGGCATAAAACAAATCTTTGACAAACACATCTCAGTGAGGAGCACATTTACAAAGACTTGCAAAGCATTCTTTTTTTTTTTTACTTTAGAGCAGCCAATGGCACACAGATTGCTAAATCATTAATTTCCATCACTTCCTCTGACACTAAATCCTAAAAGAGAGTCAATCCACATTTAATATAAAATATGAGGAAAGCTACAGTAACTTTGTAAAATGTTTATCCATCTATGCACACACACTTTTCTCTGTGCAGTGAAACCCATTCAGCAGATGGCTTCATCTAAGCTTAAAGGAGCACTGCACAGTGAAGGATTTCAGTACAAAAATAGAGAAGAAAGAGTTAAACAGATGTAGAAGGCTGGCTGCTTTTGCCTGCCTAAAGGGCTTGATCCTGCTGAGAAAAAGAGACAAGTGCTCAATGGGTTCATAAAGGCAAGAGATTTATTCCCCCAAGCTGCTCTGCATGTGCCCAGCAATCCTGAGGAGTCAATTTTCTGAACAACTCAACTTAGTAAAAAATACCTTTTTATTTTCTTTTTTCTTAAAACTCAGGAAGAAGAGGAGCTTGGATGACTGTCTAGGAGAGAGATCTGCTTACAACAGAGAACTAAAGAGTTTATCAGGACTATATCAGATGATCAATAGGAGTCTCACATAGTCAATTTGCAACTTCATATTTACCTTGTACCCCTGATTTACGGGCACATAGGTATTAAGTGGACTGTGAGCATCCCATGAAATTCTTTCATCTTTCAATGTGTTTCTTGTACATTTGCCAAAAGTCATCATTTTCCAGCATCCTGGATAGCTGCAGCACCAAATGATAAATGCTTTCTCAATGACGAGAATATAATTTGATTGGATTTCTCCTTAAGCTCAAGCCTCTCTAATAATAAATATATTGATTAAAATTCTGCCTGCTTTAGAAACAAAGGACAAATTAAATAAGTGCTTCACTGTGATAATATATGTATGTGGGAATCTCCACTTCTATACACAGTTCAACTGAATTTGGTGATACTTGGTTAAAAAAATGGACAACTTCCATAGATTGATGCCTTTGCAATTCAGGAAACCATAAATCAAGAAACCTGGAAGACAAAGAGCATGATGGCAGTACACTGTAGTCGGTTAAAAGGTGTATCAGCTGTCAAATATTTAGCATGTGTTCTGCTGAAGAGACACTGTTTAACAATGTTTTCAGATATAGCTCAGTGAGCTGTCCTGCTCTGTAAGTCACATAATTTGAGTCAAATCTCCAGTCACATTTCACTGTTATGCACAAGATGATACAATATGCTGCTTCAGAGGTCTTTACACTTTAAATAGAATATATTTGAATATGTTGCTTTATATAAACAATGTTGATTATCCCAGTACTGGAAATGGGCTGTGGGTAACCTGGACACAAACCTGACATAACAGATTTACACCAAGATTCCTCTGAGACCATCCACAATCCAGTCACATCTGTTAATCAGACCTATCTGCTAAGGGAAGCAGCTACAGATAGGGCAATAATACCAGCTCTGTGCCACCCTAGAGCACTCATCCATCAACTACAGATGTTAACCACAGTGACGGCCAAATAGCCCCAACTGGGCAATGTGTACCTGGCACCACACAACCTGCTCTGTAAGATAAAACCCTTTAAGTAAAAGCACTTACTAACTCCAACGTAAGTTCAAAGATTTGGAAAAATATGCCTTTAGAACACCACAAAATGATGACTTTCAACTTATCCTTAGTGAAAAGCCTGAGTTTCTGACTCTGATGGTTTCATAGTATCAGGTCTTAAATGTCACTGATCCCACAGCAAAGCACTGATGTACTCTGGCATCAGTTCAGCTCTGTATGGGTATGTACCAGGCCTCACACTGGTTTAGTTTTCACTACCCGAAATGTCATTTTGAAGGGTTCTCCATTTAATATATAAATGCCAGATGCCAAAAAGATGATCAGTGACCTTCTAAAATCACAGTGCTATCATTTTGCTTGAGGGTACGTTGATTTTTCTCCTGGGCATGGTGCCCACAAACCAGCCAACGACATCATAGCACCATCATAGGATGATATTGGTGGAAGCAACCTTAGACTAGAAGTGACAGTGGCCATACGATAACAGTTACTCTGAGGAACAGTCTTGGCAGCTCAGGAGTGTTTGTATTTCCATGAGGCTGTATCCGAGTCCAACAGAAGTAAAACTGCCAGAAGTACTTCACTGTCTAGGAGCTTTTGTTACATTATCAGAGGTTACTTAGTCATTCAGGACACCAGCTCTCACGGAAAGCTTTTGAGATTTCTCACTGAAAGCTAACAAGACTTTTGCTCATAGGTGTATGAGTTACGCTTGGCATAAGACTTAAAAACCTGAGTAACAGAAGCATATGTAAAATATTTACCTGTATGTCCCACATACATTCTGAACTTAGTGGCTTAATGGCAAAGTTTCAAAATATCTGGTATTAAATTCAAATTTTAGTCAGTATTACTGGGTCACTGAATCATTGTATTCTTATAGCTGTTACTCCTTGCATCCTGGAAGATGATGACAATATTATAAAAGCATCTGAAACTGATAAGAGAATGAACATAACCCAAAAAGAAGGAAAGTTTGCATTTCTTAGTGAATTTTTTTTCTTTTTTTTCTTTTTTTCTTCCTTTTTTCCAATCGGTTACCAAGGAGACAACTGGCAGGAGCGGGTGTGTAGTCATATGCAAACACTGGGTGATCAAAACATAAAGGAATGGTTGATCACCCTGGCCGAGTCTTTGATACGGTTTCAAAAAAAAAACCACAAAGGACACAAAAGGAGGTGGGGAAGGTGTGTGCGTGGGGGGGGGCAGTGGCTCTGCAGCCGGAAAGAAGCCTGTTGGACTCACTGCCTCTTTGCCCGGCTTGGGAGGACGTGGTGTGGTGGTCTGAGTGTGGGAGTTCTTGGCTTCCCAGTTTCCTGGGAGTTTCCCTCCCTGCTGTTTTTCGCTGGACACCTGCATCATCCGCTGTGGTATCGCCGCCAGCAGATTTCCCCCCATCTGAGTGGGGGGGCTCCAGAAGGGGCCGGGGCTCCTGTGCCTTCTCTCTCTCTCCCTCCGAAGAGAGACCAGCCGCCTGCTTGCCTCAGCTGAAGACCCCAGCGTTTGCTGCTGCTGCTGCCGCTGCCACCGAGGAGACTACAACTAGACATGTGAGAAACACGGGAAAATTCAGACTTTTCCCTCCACCACATTGTCCCTGTCCCCATTTCCGGGGGCAGCCACCCTGCTGTGCTGGCTCCCTGAGAGAGCGTGGGAGCACCCCCTGCCCCC
>WBMZ01012110.1:0-25114 GCA_013400975.1 Atrichornis clamosus | reverse complement strand
GGGCCCGCTCGGCCCCGCCCCGCCACCGGCTCGCCCTGCGCCGGCCGCGCTTCGCAGGGCGGCACCTCGGCGTTGGGGCTCAGCGTCAGCCCGTCCACCGAGACCTCGAGCCGGTCCGAGCTCAGCACCGCCGCCATCCTCCGCCGCCTCCCGCCCGCCCTCCGCCTCTCGCTCCGCTGCGGCGGCCACGTCCCGACTTCCCGTCCCCTCCGACCCGGATCTTCCGGGCCCGCCCACGGCCCCGCCCCGCGCGGGGCTCCCGGGGCACGGGAGGCACCTGGAGATGGGGATGGGGCGGGCGGTGAGCTCGCCATCTCCGCTCGGAGGCACTGCCTGCTGCGGCAGCGTTTGGGCTGCTGGCCTCCGGGAATCCCGGGGGACATGAGTGTCTGCGGGAGCCGCCGCTGGACACCCTGTCCGCGCTTCTTGGGTGCTTGATAGACGGGATAATGGTTTTTCTACAGCGTTATCTCTCTTATGAGGAGAGACTGTGGGAGTTGGGCCTGTTTAGTCCGGAGAGACTGAGAGGGAACCTCATCAGTGCATATAAGTATCTCGAAGTGCCGAGACTTCTCAGTGGTGCACAGTGACAGGAGGAGGAGCAATGGCCGTAAACCAAAGCACAAAAAGTTCCACCCCAGCATGAGGAAGAACTTTACATTGAGGGTAGCAGAGCGCTGGGACAGGCTGCCCAGGGAGCCAATGGAGTCTGGAGATATTCAAACCCTATCTGGATATATCCCTGTGTCACCTGCTCCAGGTGACCTTGCCTTGGCAGGGGGTTGGACTGGATGATCTCCAGAGGTCTGTCCAACCCTAAGAATTCTGTGTTTCTGTGAAAGCCTTTTGCTCCAGCTGGAAGGTGGTGTGAGGTCTGCTGCTGACCTCTCTTCTTCCTATCTCAGGAATCATGCTTCAGGCCTCACACAGGAAAGGAAAGAAATGAGCCAGAGAAAGGAAAAAAGAGCACAAGGCAATTACTTCTCCAAGAGCTGTATCTGCAATTAGCTCACTCCCTTGTGACCATGAAACACTGCTTACAATAATACTATTATCATGTGCTGTGGAAGGGAAGAGAGTTGCTCCTGTGCATGACTGAGGAGGTTTATTCCCATCCCAAGCAATCCTCCTCGCAGGATTTCGAGCGAGATTGTGTTAGCATGGAGTGTTTTTGGTCACGTTTCTCTCCCAAACCAAGGTGCAGGCTGGAAGCCTGGTAAGTGGCACATCCCTGTCTGGTGGTTCATGAAGCTGATGCAAAAGAGAACTGCACACCTCTGCAGCCTCCTGAAACTCGGGGCTGTGAGAGTCCCACCTGTCTGTCCCCAGGCTTTGCCAAAGCCTGCGCCGCCTTCTAGGGTTATCCCCTGAGTCTGTCACACTGCCTAGTTTATCTGCCATTCAAGGTGGTTCTGGATCCATC
This sequence comes from Atrichornis clamosus, assembly GCA_013400975.1. Classification (NCBI taxonomy): domain Eukaryota; kingdom Metazoa; phylum Chordata; class Aves; order Passeriformes; family Menuridae; genus Atrichornis; species Atrichornis clamosus. Next base: position 23,691 of record WBMZ01012110.1, on the reverse strand, counting down.
TGTTGATCTCTCAGGAACGTTGAAGAGATTTCATTGTCATGCCTGTAAAGTGCTTTGAAGCCTTTGGGTGAAAGGGAGAAGAAATGTAAAGCTTTAAATTAAATCACTTCCAGTTAGTATTTCTTCAGAGACAGAATGCCACCCAGCACATTGTTTACTACACAGGGGGCAGGATTTGGTTCAGATGATGAGTCATCTAAGCTTCAAAAGAAATTTTACAGCTAACTGGAAATCCTTTGTAGCTTCTTCACTAGCATTTTTGCATCTTGAGGATCAAATGTAACACCATATAGTTTGCTTCTTCCTGCCAAAGACTGCAGAACCAGGGTGTACCATCCTCCTTTGATAGTTGGAACTCTCCAGAGCACACAATTCTCCATCCTGACTATGGGGTGCTACCTCATGGACCAGTCTAACAGCAGAATAGGTGATTTTTTCTCATCTTACAAGCCTGCACTCTGCCTTACAAGTCTGTCACTTCAGCATCATATCCTGCTTCACTTTAACATTTAACAGCTCATTTATAAAATCACGTCTGTTTTCAAAGTTTTGGTCTGACACATTTCCTGCCTGGCTTGAGGAGTTTGTGCTTCATAAATATTTTCTTATGGCATCAATTTTATGCTTTAATCCATAGTTCCTGCTTTAAGAAACTCTAAATTCTTTATCCTTAAAGTTCATCCTTAGAGTGAAAGAAGCTGAAGTTCTGACTGATCTCTATCGATTTTCTGTTTCAACCAAAAAGAAGAAAATACTCACTTTATATACTGTTAAAACCAGAGGTGTTTCTGCTTCATGGTAGGAGACTGGCCTGAAACCAGGCAGCCCTTAGTTTGTCTGTGTGTTTGGAGGCTAAGCTAAATCCAGGATACTGACAACATGATTTTGGGAATAATTACAGGAAATTGATTTATTGACTGACAGGCTGTCTCCCATAGTGAACGCTTGGTATGCTTAGCAAATGTGAGAGCATTCCTCTCTCCTCATGCCAGCTTTGCTATCCCACACAAGAGGCACATGAGCTGGCACAGCAGAGCAGGGTCCTCCTTGAAGGGAAGCATAAACTCTTGGAGAGATCCCAGCTGGAGAGCCAAAGCAAGATGTCTGTGTGTCCGAGTGAGGCATGGTTGGTTTGCCTCTGGTCAGAGAGCCACCAGGAGCACAGAGCTGCCCTCAGTGGCTCTCTACGAGCCTTCCCCATTGCACAGTGTCTCTGGAGAGCATGGAATGGACGTGTTACATCAACACTCCTTTGTTTCATGGTGCTTCCAAGGCAGATTTATAAGTACAGAAACTTGCTGTTAGCTGTGGTGTCAGTAAATGCTGTGACGTGCAACAAGCAAAATGCCAGATCAGGTATAGGAAGGGGAATAGCTGTGAGAGGATATTTTGGGGGAAAAAATGGAAATTCAAATCAGGGAGGAGTCAGGAAGTCTTGGTCTGGGATAACATAGTAACAAATGACAAAATATTTTTCTAGAAGAAAATTCTGAATTTGCAGTGATGGTTACTTGAGCTGGCTGTTCCTTGGCATGCAACCAGTATGACTTCCAACACCTTCAGTGAATTGCTCATCAATCCTCTAAATGAAGACTTATTTCCCACATGATTATGACAAAGAGTTTCCAATAATTTATGTGTTGGAGAAAACCCTCAGCTTAATTCACAGATAAGATGAAAATGCTTAGTTCAGCCAGTAAATTGTTGATTTATTTCTTGGAACAGCAGGTTCTCTGTGGGAAAAGAAACAGAGAAGAAATACAAGTCCCAGAGAGGGAGTCTAGCCCAGCAACAGTGCCCTCCAGTAAGAAATGTAGACCTGAAAACTTTATAGAGAATAAATCAATTATTTAATTCAAGCTACTGAATGTTTGACAGTTAAAAATACCAACCTACTCATTGAAATTATACAGTGAAGCATTAAACTGTTTGTAGGGCACTGGGCCATGCAAACAAACAGCTCTTCCATTCTTCCTGGTGGAAGAGTGAGGAATCTACCTCTTGCAGGTGGCAGAGCACCAGCCCTTCCTCCCAGACACCCCTCAGCGAAACCCATGTGCTTCCTGTGGCTTCGGCAGTCCTTTGGAGGAGTCCCACTTGCGTGGTGGTGTCTAACAGAGGGAGGAGGCCTGCTTTGAGAGATGCGGGCTGACGCGGTGTTTGCTGCAGCAACGGCTGCTGAATACTTGATTATCTCAAATGAACATTTCTGAGCAGTTGGGTCTGGCACTGTGCTATGGGCTCAGAAATGCAAATCACTCGCTATGGAAATATTGTTATCAGCTTCTCAGGAATAGCTACATTCAATAAACTGGGTGTGAACTTCACTCCCTTCCCTAGTGCTCTCATAGCTGGGAAGGAGTGGAGTGCCTGGAAGGAAAGGCTACATGTATCTCTGCGAGGGTGACCAGGTTAATAGATGAATTAAATTCCCCAAAGTTTGGAAATTGAATTGCGTTTGCGAGTATTAACAGGATTGACCTTTTTCCATAACATGACAGTCCTATTCCTTTTTACTGTCTTCATTTTCTATTCATGAGAGTTGTACTGGCTGAATAGAACCAGGATCAGAAGGAAGAAAGTGTTCAAGTTCTTTTAATTAAAGGGTTTCTCCTTGTCTGCCTTCCCTTACAGGATGGATACAAGCTGTTTGGTTAGAAGGCGATCTGACACTGTGAAACCACCCTGGGAGGCACTGTTACAGTGTAGTGGACTCCCAGCTCTGCTAGAAACATCAAAAAAGCAAATTTGGTTTGTGCTTATGTCTGATATAATCTAGACTAAGAGTATATGTAAATATTTTTGTTTTCCCAAGTTCTCTTGATCACAGTCATTTTATAGAAATTGTTTTGTTTGGAAGCATGTTAAATATCTTTTTTCAGGGCTTACGGTGAATCATAGAATCATCATTATCATCTGCCACTGTTGCCCATTTTGGTGACCACTCAACCTCATTTACCACCAAACTGCTTTTTTTGTGTCTGCTTGTTGCTTTTCTTAAAGTTTAGGAGTTCATGGTGACCCTAATGTACATGTGATACACAACAGATGTTCTCAGTAACTCTTCAGGTGTTCAGGACATGTTAAACTCAAGGATCACATTCCAACCAATCAGGCATGCACAGTAAATTGGGTTTGGACCTACTGGGATTGTCAGTTCTGAGACAACAAAGGGTGTAATGGAACCACATGATTCACTGAGAAAAAAATTTCTAAAGTCGTTAAAATCTGTCCCCTTTCATTATTGCTTGTTTATTCAAATGTCTTATGTCTGTGGAGAAAAATAAGCCAAGTCAAGATTTTAGGTTCCCACTTTTTAGTTAGGCAAGAGAGCACTCTGAATCCACTTCTGCAAGACCTCCATCACAGTCTGCTCTGGATTCAGTAGTTTCAGTATTTCTAAGGACTAATCACAGAATTTTTAGGATTGGGAGGGACCTCTGGAGATCATTCAGTCCAACCCCCTGCCAAGGCAGGGTCACCTGGAGCAGGTGGCACAGGAGCATGTCCAGGTGGGATTTGAATATCTCCAGAGAGGAAGGTTCCATGGCCTCCCTGGGCAGCCTGTTCCAGTGCTCTGCCACCCTCGACGTAAAGAAGTTCTTCCCCATGCTGAGGTGAAACTTTTTGTGCTTTAGTTTATGACCATTACTTCTTGTCATGTCACTGAGCACCACTGAAAGAGGTCTGGCATCATCCCCTTGGCACCCACCTTTGAGATATTTATGTGCATTAATGAGATCCCCTCTCAACCTTCTCTTTTGTAGACTAAACATGCCCAGCTCCCACAGTCTCTTCTCATAGGAAAGATGCTCTTGTGAAAGCTCCAAAAACAGAGAGAGAAGGGGGAAATAAAGGAGAAAGGTAATTTTCCAAGTAGAAACCTGTATGCAATTTCTGAGTGAAAAACTGTATGTAGTTAGTGTCAATGCCTGAAAATAACCACAATTCCATTTTCTTGTTCTTTCAGGAGGTGTCCTTTAAAGCATGGTCTGATGTTGCCTGGCACCCAGAAGCAAGCAGTGCCGTGTGCTTCATGTCCTGTTGGACAACTCGGAAAGATAGCATGAGAGCTGCAATTTTGCAAACGACTTCTAGTTCCTTCTGGGACCTCTCTACAGGAGGTGGATAATGGTTGTCTCTGCCTTGAAGCCAACACTGTTCACTGCACTGCTGCCTTGCATTTATGTGTGGTGGTGGTGGTGAATGTCGCCACCGCCGCCCCTAAAAAGCAGCTGGTCCCAAAAAGGCTTAAGGTATACTGGTGGGATGCTGCTGAAGTATAAGGTTCTCGATGGTTTTGGCCCCGTGGTTATCTCCCCCGCTTCTGGGTTTAAAGAAATGTTTTTTCCCAAGTTGTTAACTCGCCTGTATGCTAATCCCTTTGTCAGTTATGTTAATTGCCCTGCCCCTGTTCTGGAAAATCCCTTCTCCCTCGACGTCCCATTGGCTCTGGCTCCCTTTCTCCTTCCCTCTCCCTTCTCCATTGGTTCTCCCCATGCCACCCCACCTTATCTCCGCCCCTGGACCCTCACCCCGTTGGACCCTGATGCTCTCTCCTCCCCTTTCTACCCCCGTATAAAATGTGATGTAAGACGCTGTCTCAGCGTTCTCCGTCCCTGGAATCCATCGAGTGCGGACCTGCATTAAAGCCTCTGGTACTCCACACAGAGAACTCCTCCCACCTCTTTGCCTCCGTCATTGATTTTGCCTCCTGGGATCGTGAGTGTGTGCGTGCCTGCACCCACCCTGCAGGGAGTGATTGGTTCATGAGCAGGGGTTGGCAAACCCCCCGAGAGCGGCTCCACGAGGGACGCTTCTTGGAAGGTCGCCTTGCGCCTTGAGCTCGTTCCCCCCACTCTGGTCCTGCCCGAAGAAAAGGTGCAAAGCGGCATTTATGTACTAATTTATGGTGACATTCACATTGACTTCTCTAATTTAGTTATGAGGTGCAGAATAACGGATGTAGGATCTGGCAATACCTTTTTAGCCATATCAGCAAACCCTGCTGAAATCAGGTCTATTGACAGAATGCTGAAGTGACTCCTGAGGAAACATACACGTGCTAAAGTCCATCTTCACTAAATATTCCCATTTTGAGAGACAGCAAACATCCCGTAGCATGGGCACAGTTATACCAGCTACGGGTGACCATAAAAGAACAGTTCAGTCTAATAAATGAAGTGATACCAGTTTCCTTATCTCACACTGATACGATTGCATCTGCTGCAGTGTAACTGTGTAAACAGTCACACCCTTCACAGGCATAGGACCTGGGAGAAGCAGTACACCACTTTCATCTACAAGTCTCTGCCAAATGAGATGCAGCTGGGAATTTGAGCACTTCCTGAATTTAACCAACTCCTCTAATATAGTGATTTTACAGAAGAGAGAACAGCGTAATGGATGCAATTAGCAACTGCGTTTTTGGCTATCTGCCCAGAAAAACTGTGAACCAACAGCCAGATGAATGATTTTTATTAATGTAAATACAGAGCACCTATGGATGCTCTTTTAAAACACCTCCAGAAAGTGAATTGTGCCTCTATGGCAGGGTCTACCCCCAACAAGCACGTGTTCTCAAAGGGGACAGAGGTGGCACACACCTGACACTGAGCTCTGATGCTCCAGATACATCCTCCTCTGTGCTGTGCTACATACCAACTTCTTCCCTCCTGTTTCCTTTCCTTTTTTGGCTTTATTTTCAAATGAACTGTATCTATCTTTGGGACTCCAAGCTTTCCAGTGGCATGGGAAATGATAGGCAGAGAGGAGATTTCTCTGCAAAACTGCTGCCCCTCCTGCCTCTCTCTTAGAAAGAGCAAGGTTACTTGTTCAACACGTGGTGCTCTCCGTGGCACTCCCTCCATTCAGCAAACAGAAGCATAACACACCTTTCCAAAGCATGCATTAAACCTGCCCCTCTTCATCTAATTATCAGATGCACTCTTTAATGGACAGCATGCAGCTGGTTCCCATCTGCTCAGCTGTGGCTCACTTTTTTATGTTGTTGTTTGGGGTTATTTCTCCTACTCCGAGTTAAATTGAGAATGAGGTTTCGTGAAATGGCTACAGCCCTGGCCTGCTCCCAACCACACACCACACACTCCCACCAACATCCTGGTTGCCAGCTTTTATGCTAGTTGGACCTCTTAGCAACCCTCTTCACCTTATCAAACAGCTAGGTAAGTTCTCTGCTGGCTTGGAGGGCAGGCCTGGTTCACCAAAGGGTCAGGAAAGCACTGGCAGCAGCAAGAGCATGCTGCCAGGAGCAGGGAAGTGAGGATGGGAGCAGCTTGTCCCTTTGGGCACAGCAGTTACAGCCATGAGCTAATGCCAGATAGCAGTGGTTGCACTCCACCACTGCTCCCAGCTGTGTTTCCTGCCCTTTCCCTTGCACTGAATCTGACAATGGCTTCAGGGTGAGTTGATCCAGCTGGCTGATCTGGCTGAAAACTCCTCATTTTTATGGCATGGTTAGTTTGCCCCTGTTGCTAGCCAGAGGAACAGATTCACCCTGTGGCCACACAGACACTAAATGCAATGTAAGGAAAGCAATGCAAATAGGAAGCAGAGGCAGAAACCAGCTTGTAGATAGCCCAGCTGCAATACCAAACTGCAAATTAAAAAGCAACCACACCTATCCAGCCATCCTGCTGTTCCTGCTGTAGTCAGAGCACGAGATAGTTTGCTTCCCTACCTGTGCTCTTCTGCTCTAATGAACATCTTTTCAGTACAGAAAGTGTATTTTTATCTGCCTTATTCCATGTGAGTAGAATTGCACTCCAGCAGGCAATTTTAGCCTCTTCTGATTTGTGGACTGCTAGTGGAGAGGCTGGCAGGACTAAATCTATTGACTTCCACTCCTTTGTGGCTTTTGTGGACCTTGGAAGTTACTCACAGTGGAAACAACCATAGCCTGAAATGTACTGCACAGCAGAACTGCTGAGAGTCACATAGGGCCCACCAGACTGGCAATAGTCTTTTGACATCTTTTTCTTCTCTCATTTCTTTTTATTTCTTATTGAGGATAATAAAATCAGAGCAGATTATGGAGAGCGAGGCTGGTGAACAAAAACGGAAACTTTGAGCTAAAACCTTTTCAGTCCAGTTTCCTAATGGACAGCACAGAACAAATTACTGAGACAGGACTTCCCATTCTCTCTCTCTGTGGGTAGGCTGTCTTACAGGAGATAAGCAGTAACATCCTCTTTTACAACAGTAGTGCAGGTTCCTTTGTTGCAAGGCAGAGTCACAAAGCTAAGTTTGTGTAAGGGCTGCATTAGTAACTGTGCCTTCTCTTGGCTTACGGATGCTCCTTTTGGAACAACTGTGGCTCCTCTCTCCATCACTGCAGAGGGCTATATTTTGGTACAAGGTGGGTTCAGTGGCAGCACTGGCTTGTAGTGAACTGCAGCCTCCTTCCTTTTATACCTCCTCTCCCTCTCTCTCTCCTGGCTTTATTCCCAGATCTGATTCACAGCCCAGCCCTGTACACTGAGTCAGTACAATTGTCAGGGCGAAAGGCTGCAAGGAGAGGAGTGGGAATGAGATGGCAAAGAGAATGGCAGGCAGGATCTCCTTAAGCTGCCAAACCCTCACTTTTCACCAACCCAGACTTCAAGAATGTCATCTTAGTACATCCATAATCTGATCCAGCCCGTTTGGCTAAAATTGCCTGTAGTTTATTTACATACCTTCTGGTCCCTATCTTGCTGATGGCTGAGAGGAATTGCTGCTGAAGAGATCATATGTTTTTCTCCCAAATACAGGTAGACATGAATCGTTTTCCTTTCATGTGCTTTGCTACAAGATAATGAAACCTTTGAATGAGGAGGGAACAACATATGAACATATAATTTAAAGTAATTGTGAAGTCATCCACTGGAAGCCTCATCATGTATCTTGTTAAGTGAGTCTGAGATGGCTGGCATGTGTGGGAAAAACAGGGCAAGAGTTCTCAAAGGAAAAGCTTAACCAAGGTCATTACATTTCACCAGCTAGATTCCTGAACCATATTCCCAGGAGAGAAGTATCTGAATGCCTGATTCAGTGGTGATGCACTCCTACAGACCAGTCCTAAACCAGCAGAGGTTAACAACACTCAAAATGTCAGCACTGGCCTCCAAGATAAAACATTCTCATGATGAAAGGAGCAATTCTCTGGTGTCCTTCTGCCTGTAGAATCTATATAAACTGGGTTCCAGTCAAGGAGCCTTACCACTGCAATTAAGTGAGTTAAGAGCTGGGTCTTTTGCTGATAAAAGCCCTCATTCAGGTGTAGCTATACGCACATAGGCAGGAAGAGTGTGTCTTTAACCTCACTGAGATACAGCAAAAAAACATATCTCCAGTATGGAGACAAGCCCTCAGGATCAAAAGTACATGAATATGTCCTTTTGTGTGTTGATTTTATTATAGGCCTTCACAGAGTGCCCATCATTGTAATTCTTGAGTAGCCTTTATACAACAGCAAAATGATTGTATTTTCCAGCTAGAGAACGGGCTCTAATATTTATATCAACTGACATTTCTTATCAGATCAAAACCCAGGAGAGAAAATTCCTTGCCAGATGGAGTCCCAAGCATCACTAGTAGTGTGCCCATAACCTGTTAGCCACGACAGACAGCTGATTCTTGCTAATCCTCTCTATTCAAAAGGAGGGCAGTAGTGATCATTGAGGGTTGAACCTTATCACTGTGGTGTGAAATGCCACTTGCAGGTCAGTGGCTACTCCTTCCGATGCCTTCAACTACATTTTGGATGCAAAAATGTAATTATCTCACTGTTGATCACGTTAAGAGAATAATCCAGTCCCCTGGCTTTAGTGGTCATGTCAGGAAGGAGCTGGTCCTGGTTATGACTCCCAGATCCCACAAAAATAAGTAAGAGTATCCAATATGACTGGTTTGATGAGAATAACGCTTAGTAATTTAATGCACAACAAGTTTGACCTTTTTAACTGTCGTCTACGAATCAGGAGAAAAATCCTTCAGGAGGGCTGGAAAGTCATGAAGATCTGAAGAAGAAAATTTCTCTAACTGCATGTGAAAGAAGCAAGATATTAGCTTTAGGATCACATTCATTGCAAAACGGTCCAAATTTTCAGTTAATTTTATTTTTTGAGAGAGCTTGTTTTCCTCAACTTGTAAAATATATTAGAGGGAAAACATTTGTTTTGAAATAAAATTCGGTTTTTTCCCCCCAGTGACACATCACAAGATGTTCCCTTCTAATGTGTTGCAGGAGTTGATTTGCTGATTCCTTCTGACACCTCAAAGATCCGAGACTACAAAGAAGTAGGGAAAGGATTAAATAAATTACTTGGTCAGAGTGGAAAATCATAGCCAGGGAGTCAGAACACGGGGAGCCTGAGGTTTCCATGGCTATTTTACAAGACAGACAGCTTCATCTTTTCACCTGTCTAGGATTGCAATACCACTTTCTTCTCTTCTTTAAACAAATGGGCTCATGGCCAATGATTTACCAGTCTCAATTCTAGAAGTGTGGAAGTCACTCAGTTGTTGCAAATCCTCAGACAAAGGTAGAGAAAAGCTTTGCAAAAAGTTTCAGCCATCCCTATTTAGAATGGAGGCTGCTCAATAGCTAAAGAACTGAAGTCTTAGTTATCAAGAGATATAGTAAAATCCTAAATAATCTGCAGACTGTTAGAGGCTCTGGCTGGGAAGTTATTGAATGTTCAAGGATTTTCAGGATCCTGTTTCCTAGGTGCCATTACAAAAACACAACCTTTAATTCCGCAGCAACTTGTCTCCCCCTGTGATACCATTACATGTACATGGCTGGACAGGAAAAATGTGCCAGCTATTACCTGACAGCATATTGCTACATATGGAGCATGTATATTAGTCTGTGTGTTGACACAAGTCACCTTTCTTCAGCATCACTTTGTTTAAACAGCCATACAGTGTGTGTTTGCATGCGGATCTGTACATAGAAGAAACCACCTCCCCAGTCTGCTCCTTTTCCTGCTCACACTGCGTGCCCACAGCGCAGCAAACAGCCCAGAGCCCTGGCAAAGTGGGGGAACCCGAGGGGGTTTCCACAGAGCCACCAGGGCACTGGGACTGCTCCCTGGCTCCCTCCCAAGCTTCCTGTCTGACACTTTCACTTCTGGGTGCCTCCGATTTCCTCATGGATGAAACATCCCTGCTTGGTAGCTGGGTGCAGCCAGCGCTCAGAGACACAGCCAAGCCCATCCCATGGTATGCGTGTTTCCATCCCAACGGCTTTGGCTGATGCCACATCATTCCTCACGTTGCCTGACGGTCCTGTCACCTTTGGTAAGAGCCGTGTTTGGCAGCCGCCCATTTCCTCGCAGACTGGTGAGCTCACGGCTGCTTCAAACCCGTGTCAGAGAAGTTTACACATCCCTTGGAACAGGCTGTTCCTCACCCACGCTACAAAGGGCCTATCTGCACTACAAACCAAACCAAACCAAACCTGCCTACAACTCTGCTGCCACTTTGCACTGTTTAGTCCTGTCAAGGATGTGGAAAGGACCTGGAGCTCAGGCTGAGCCGCTCGGCTCTGTGAGGCGGGAGGGTGCTGTCCCTCACCCTGGCTGGTCACCACTACAGGCCCTGCTAAGCCAGGGCTCAGCCCAGCAGGACTTCAAGCAAACGCTGCAGCAAACTGGGCACTTGGGAAATTTTCTTCTGAAACTTTCCTTCTTTTTATGTTGCTGTTGCCTTCTGGACTCATTTGAGCAGTCTCATTTGGTTGCAGAAGATGGAATTGGATGTGCCACTGGCAATGTCAGCTCACCAGACAGCAGGCCAGCAACTGAAGGGAAGGGAAAAACAGAACCAGGGTATCCAGGCTCCCCTTCTTGCTCTACCACTCACTGACTTTCACATAACTGTGGGCAGGTTGCTCAACCTTCCCATTTTCTAGTAAAACAGACACATCCCAGGAAAATTAATCAAAGGCCTGAACAGAAGCAAGTCTACAGAGAGAAATGTGGGGATTACTCTAAGTGTTTATTGTTCAGATTTGGGAAAAAAACTGGCTGTACTACAATATCCAGAATTTCAGGGCTGTTCTTGACAGGGATCCAGCCAAAACCACCTCTCCAGTACTGTGACAGTGTGCAGTGCTAGAACAATTCCACAGTCATTCACTTCTCTCTGTTCACTCTAGATTAATAAATCCTGTTTCCTTAAACATTCCTGCTTTTAAGATAAATTTTGGCCTAGTCAGTGTTTTTTGAAGTATATGTGGCCGCATGCAGTTAAGGACGAAAATAGGTTCCATATGTTGGATAAGAAATTGATGGCCTTACCCCCTGCAAGAGCTCAGTATGTCAGTGTATGTGAAAAGGCTGCCCAAAGGGAGGTGTGCTGCTCTGTTGTCACTGTGTAGGGATCATTGACAGCATAGTCAATGTGAGGTAAAAGTCAGACTACGTTGCCACTCCAGATAAAATTACCTTTCTGTTAACAAAGTGTGCAAAATTATCCAGTTTGCCTAACCTTGAATTCCTCCTGGTTTCTGGGGAGATTATGTCCCAGATTTCTTGAACTATATAATGATTGCTATCGTATTTTATTTTGGTTGTGTCAACATGAAGTAGGGCGGACTTGTAATACACCAGGGACTGTGCAGAGCAGCAGCTGTTACACTTTCAAAGAGCATTACTGAGCTTTTTATAGTTGGCTGCAGTTGACATCACAGCTAAATAGAGTCTTGGTCTAAAATATATTCCAACCAGCCTATGCAACCTTAAATCTATGCATTGCTGGGAGGAGAGAAGGTCACAGGAAGCAATGCAATGCCAGCACAGAAGTAAAAGCCTGGGGATGTGTTTGCTTCTTTTTCCTGCATCCATTAGAAATGCTCTTGAAACATTTTTTTCAGGACGAGCAGCCCCCTCTGGAGAAGAATGACAGGGTGAAACCTCTCATCTCAGGATCAGAATCCAAATCTGGCCCAGGTGAGCAGTGACCAACAGCTGTAGTAGCTGTAAGTAGCTCTTTTAGTGCCTCATAGTTGCCTGTCCAAACCAAAAGAGGCCAAGTGCTTTTACACTGTTATCACTGGTGCCACTGTGATGCTGCTGGAACCTGGGTAAAAGCTACTGTGCAGTAGAAGTCAGTGGTGAGCAGCATCACACACCCAAGCCCCTTCTGGACTGGACCAGCAGCTTCCAAAACTTTTGGGAGAGAGCTCTGCACTGTACTCCCTATTAAGAAAATAACAAAGCTGAGTTAGTTGAAACAAAGCTGAAGCTTATCCAGAATTCAAGTCAAGCCCCCAAAACATCTAAACCCACCCTGTGCATGTGTGTGTCTTAATATTTACTGCTCTGTAGCTGGATGTACTCCATGTGACTGGCCTGGGTTTTCTGTGGTACCTTTCACAACTTTACATGCACTGCACCTGCTCTCTGCATCTGTGACTGAGGATGGCTTGGTTTTCAGATATGGTTTCTTCTGAGATCCTAAAAGACCATCAATGTCTTACTCTTTGCCCGACCTCTGTTTCATCTTACAGGGACCCACTAACCTGGCAAGCAGTCCCTTCTAAAGACCAAGCCAGGGATGCCTAGCCTACCTTCACCAGGAAAGACTGCAAAATGTGAGGAGACAGTGCATCACCAATCTGAGAACCTTCCCTGGGTGTTGGTTAAATGGCCTGCCAAAAATGTCACAGCTGAGAGTTACTGGTACAAGCCCTTTCACAATCTGACACTGTTTACTGTTTGTAGGGTGTGATGGCACAACTTCTCCTCAAAACTACACAGACACAAGCCTCCTTTATGCTGCAAAATGCTTTATCCTTGTAACCAAGTGAATCAGCACGTACCCAGTGCAGCAGCCAGGAATGATCAGCACTCCTTTCCCCCTTCCAAAGTGTTAAAGGAATTTCTGCGTAAGCATATGACACCAGCAATCACAGAAGTCTCCCAGCTTCACCCCAGGATTGTTGCTGTCCTCTCTATGCTGTACTCCTCTTCCTATTCATACCAATGTTCAATAGTCAGTTCCCAAATGGCCCAAACTTCATCCAGAGAAAAAAAATTGCCATTATCTAAACTATGGCTATTCTGCATGCGCTCCAAAGAGCACTTCATTGTCCTTTTTTTCACAATTAATGATTTTTACGTGCCTACATAGAGAAAACCAGTCACCTGGACCCACAGATCTGGAGAGGATTTCATGAGAGTGGCTCTCCTCTTTTTCTGAAGAAAAAGTAAGTTTTTCCTATTGTATGATGTGGCCCATGGTTTCTGCAGCTGCTGAAAACACTGGCCAGAGTTTGAGAACTGACCATGGGAAGTGTGGATAGAGAAAGAATACACAGAGACCTGTAACGAATGACCTGGTCTTCTGCAGCTCTTTGTGCCTACACATTTTACATAGTCCTTAGTAAAATTCCTATGTGAAACCAGGATTTATACTTTGGTTAGGCAAAGAAATCTGGTGAAGCTGCACTGCTTCGAGATTAAATAAAGACTGGAGAGCAGGAAGCAGGCACCAATCCAGCTCTGGAACAGGGATCTTCTAGGAACAACTCTGTGTGTCTCTGCCAGTATGCCATCAGCAATGGGGCCACAGGCAAGTTACAGTGGCATGTGATGTGTATGTTTGGACAGCCCAGACTTGGTTATACACTGTTAACAGCAACTTGCTGCTGTGGGAAGCTGAAATGCAAAGACTTGTTTGGGATAAAGGAGGTCAGGTTGATCAGATGAGGCACGAGGGCAACATAGAGGGGTTTGCTTGCTTGCACACCTGTGTGGCTCTTAGAAATTATCCTGGTGCCTCAAGCAGGAGCCTGCTCCATGCAGCCAGAGGAAAGATCACCATTTGGCTGAAGAGATGCAAAACCGTGCTCTGCAGGCAGGGAGGATCAGTCTTTGGTCTGTCAGGATTTTCAATGGCAGCAGGTTCCTTTTTTCTTCTGAACTGCTTTGTGTGTGCCAGGACTCCTGCTGCCTTACTTGATAAAAAATACAAAACAGAGAAAGGACAACTCGACCAAGAGAGATTAATCAGAGGAAACTCCTTATCTTCTCACTTCTGCCCTTATCCTGGCAAAATTTGAGAGAAATACAGTGTATTTGAAATGCTAGAAACACATGAATACTGCTGTGCTGGCACTGACCAAGACACACACGATGTAAAACACCCAGGTGATGCTGTGATTGATGTGATATCATTCCCAGCTTTGCAATTTCCAGCCACTGTCTGTAGCAATTTTGTCTACAGCCATATTTCAGGCATTGTCAGTGAGCGGTGACGAAAGAGGCCTGCAGCAGTGGAACTGCAAATAGAAACCTACACTACAATGCTGCTGCACCCTTTTTTGATCCCTCAGCCTTGCAGCAAACTCTCAGCACTGCTTTACACCTTCTCTTACCTCAAATACCTTAGGACAGTCTCGCAGATGCAAAGATGTGTCTGCAAAAGAGGAAAAACATGGTCTTGTAAAGAGATGGGGGAGGGCTAAGATGGCAGTAGAGAGCTGCTGCGATCACTGCAGCCTGGAGTCACTCTCCATCTTGGATTGCAGTTGTCTCATTTGGAGTAATAAATGTATTTGCTCTTTGGCATGTGTCCAGCAGCACGGAGAACCTTCCAGGGACAGGGAAGAAAACCTGTCAAGGAGAAAGGTCTTAAATCCCCCAAGTAACATTTAAAACAAGCTTGGTCACATGCAAAAGAGAGAGGCAAGAATCAAGGGGGCTAAAAGATAATGGAGAAAGAGATAAAAGTACCAATAAAAGGAAAGAGAGGAAGACCTTTAAAAAACAAAGGAGAGGATTAGAATAAGAGGTGACAAGGGTGCGGCCTTGGCAAACAAAGCCAAAGTCAAATAGAAAAATAACCCTGCCAGAAATAAAAGCAGAGGAGTCGAGCTTGAATAACAGGGGAAGAAAAATAGCTGTCATGTAAAATGGGAGTAAGAGAATGAGGCATTTTAAAGGTGTGGGACAGGAGCTGCCTGAGGAGGGCAGCCCAGAGGGGCACTGGTGCAGAGTGGAGGCAGGACATGACTCAGAAGGTGCCTTTGCCAGGGGAGTGAGGCAACATGCAGGAGGCTATCAGACAACTTATCTGGGATGGCTGAGGCAGGAGGCCGGGATAGTGGGGGAGGAAGATGGAGATACTTTTCTATGCAAATGTATGGAGCTTCTGTGTGAGTCAGACACCAGAAAACTGCATTGTGGGCTTGCAAAAGCCAGGATAACCCACAGAAATAATGCCTACCGAGTGTGTTGAGTGGCACTTTTCTTTAGTGTGATTTTAAGTAGCAAAGAAATATGAGTCAATTCATGCACAGAAGAGAATGACTTCATCAAATGGCATAGTAACCACTGCACTCCCCAGCTAGGATCACGTGAAACTGCTGATTTAATGATCAACTGCAAAACCCCAGCTCAGGTGAAACTTCCCACATTCCATCGACATGTTAAACATGAAAATCTTCCAAAGTATATGGAGGCTTGAAAATTTTTGAAATTAAAGAGCCCAGAAAAAAATGCAAGAGCAAAACAAAATGTATTTGTTGTAAATGTCATGACTAAAAGTCCCCCGTCTCCACAAATAATCAGGAAAGAGGGCGCGAAACATTTAGAATGAATGTTAAGACTGAAGCCAGGGCACCGACCTTGGCACATGCCTGAGAAGCAGCAGGGAAGCGCAGGGAAGCCATATGAAGGAATCTCCAGTCAGTACCACTCAGACTTGGTGGATTTTAATAGCACCAGGGCAGCCAAGGGCAGAGAAAGATAGTGGATTTGTGTTCATATTGTAACAGGCATCCGACCTTACCCAAAAAGTTCTGCTTGTATGTATTGTCTTCTGGTTTTGAACCACTGGAGCAAAACTTGCTTCACGTTTGGATCCGTTTCTCAATAATCACGAGACACAAGCTTTAACAAACAAACAAACAAAGTAATATTTACATAAAAATCCATTCATTTCAGCAGCTCATGCACTCAGATACCAAACTCTCAAAAACCAAGACAGAAACAGAGAATCTTGTGACTCACTTGCTAAGTTGGAGTAGAAGGAAGAGCTCACCACATGAAGGAGATGAAGATAAGGGTTTAGGAGTCTGCCAAGAAAAGGTACAAAACAATGCCTTAACATTGCTTGCTAAGGCCATGGAGCCTGAAAAGGGAAGAGGGGGGCTGTTTGGAGATTTTCTTGCTGTTATCCAGAGCTATTAGAAGAGGATGTGGTCTCTGCTATCCATCACCCTGCCGTCCCCTGCCTGACCTACTCTGTGAGTATATTCTAGCTGCACCCTGGCAGGCTGCCTTTCCTAAGTAGGTGCTGTATGAAAAGGAGGAAACCATGGTCCTGTCTTTTTCCTTAGCTCTTCTGTACTTATCTTCTTCCTTCTTTCTTTTTTTGTTCATCCTTTGCTTTCACAGTGAATTAATTAAACATTATTGGGAGTTCAGCTAATGCAGTTACTTTGTATATACAACTACCTGCAACAAGAGCTCTCACTAAATTCTACATTAAAGAAAATATGTCTAAGAGTGGGGTATGGTCTTTTTCAGAGCAAGCAAGCAAAGCAACACAGTAAACTCTATTAAATAGAAGCTTTAGGTTCTCTCACAGTAACACATGCTATAAAATCACAGAGGGCACAGAAAGAAATTGCAGGAAGGATTTATTTAAGCCTAGGGTTTGCTGGCACAGCAAACTTTGTGGGACTTTGTGCTCTCACTGCAGAAACACCTGTGAGAGTCAGGTACATGCATCCTGCCATTCTCAGGGTATCTCAAACCCCAAAGGTAAGCTGAGGTTTAAGTGTGTCTAAACTCAACACTAAATATCCCCTGCTCTTACAACCAGCCTCTCCTATCTCCAGGTAGCTTTCTCCCTATTGCCCTTTCCCTCTTCCCACCCCCACCATTTGCTCTTATCTCCCTCCCACTCCCAAATCCTTAATCTTCCTCTCCCTCTGAAGGTAGGGAGCAAGCTGCCAGCCATCAGACATACTCTGCTCTTGCTCTTTTGCTGTGTCTGGGTCCTCTCTAAACCTGGGCATCTTGCCCCAAATCTGTTCCTGTTGGGATTTAGCAAATGCAGCCCCTTGATCTTTTCATATGCATTTGCCAGGTTCTTACACTTCCCTGCCTCCCCCACTGCTTCCTTCCAGGCTGTGTGTCTGAAGCTCTTATCAACTCCTCGGAGCAGAATACACGAATGGCACCACCAGCTCTTGAAGTCACGTCTCACACCTCTCAGGAAATGGCTTACCCCACCAAGTCACATCCCCCTCCTAAGCACAGGGCTAAAGTCACAAGATACTCTTAGTTCCTTGTTGCCAAAACCAAAGAGACACGGCAGTGGAATTTTCAAAGGAAAATAGATTGTGCATATATAGAGGTAATCAGGTCCCAGCCAAGCAAGTCAGTCATCTTTCAGAGAGAACGTAGCCTCTTGTCACACCACATTTATTTTAACTCCATGGAAGATCTGTGCATAGAGCTGCTGGGCAAGCCTGGCCCTGTACGGGGTGATCTGAAATAACTGGTGGCACTGCAGCTGGGCTGGGCTGGGCTGCACTAGGGGCATCCTGTGCTGGGGATGGATGTCACCAGGCTCTGACATTATTCTGGTTCTCCAGGGCCATGGGCTCCATCACACTGGAGATGTGCCCAATGCACCTTTTGTAGCCCTGTCTGTACAAATGCCCTGAAAGGGGTTCAGCCCAGCCCCTGGCTCACAGGTCACACTCAGGACACTGTGGCTGCACCACCTCCCTTTCATGCCCCAGCCCTCAGCCCCCCACTGCCCACCGGGACAGCCTGGGGACAGCCTGGAGCATGGCCAAGTCACACTCCTGACCCTGAAGTAAGACACGGGCTGTACCCACTTCACTGTCTCCCAGGTGGAGGCGAATACACTCCCTGGACTGACGAGAAAGGCAAACCCCCTCTTCTCTGTAGAGGGCTCTGGTGAGGAGGAGCTCTCAGGGACACAGCTGAATATCCATGACGGACATGCAGCCCAGGTCTTTCAAGAACATGCTCCAAGGCATCTGCAAACTGTGCCAGAGTGAGGACTACATGCAGCCAACCTGCTCAAGTACTTCCTTATTATAGCCTCATAATTATGAGGACTAGAAAAATGACAACTCTAAATCAAAACCATGACATCACTGTGAGATCTCAGAACTCTACCGAAAAGCCTGGATGGGCCTCAATATATAGATCTTTGTGTCTGTACATTGGGAAGACCTGATAAACCTCTAAAAGCTTTTGGAGGCTGTTAAAAGCTTTGTCACAATGACTAGAAGCAATCAAAGGAAAATTAAGTATTCATCTAAAGATTTCCTCTTAGGCAGAATGAAAAAACCTCAAAACCTAAGCCTAGTATGCATTAACAATTTTTGCTCTCAGAGCCCTGCTAGAGAAGCTGGAAATTATACAGCATTTTTATGCCAGCAGAAGTTCTGGAGCACATGTAGTTATGTATGCAGCCATAAAAATGTGTCTGGACTAGAATTAATTTCATTTGTGAGATAATTATCCAGGGATTGCTTCTTCAGGGACAAGCTATCCAGGGATAGATTAAACTTAAGCTTAAGTCTTAAGAGCAAAAATGTAGTTTTGTTTTTTCTTAAACTTTCTATAAGTTAATGAAATCAGGTATGTGTGACCATTGTTCCTTTTTTTGGTCAGTCTCCTAATACAATATGCTGTCTCCTAATGTATAGAGAGTGACTTTTTACAAGGGTGTGTTGTGATAGGATGATGAGGAACGGCTTCAAACTGAAAGAGAGTAGGTTTAGGTTCAACATTAGGAAGAAATTCTTTGCTGTGAGGATGGTGAGGCACAGATTGCCCAGGGAAGTGGTGGTTTCCCCTTCCCTGTAAGTGTTCAAGGACAGGATGGATGGAGCTTTCAGCAATTTGGTCTAGTAGAAGATGTCCCTGCCCATTGGAGGGTTGGAACTGGGTGATCTTCAAGGTCCCTTCCAACCCAAACCTTTGTATGACTCTGTGATAAGATTTGAGTCTGTTGGCCAGTTTCAATTTAAACTCATGCAGAAATTGAGATCTCTAAGATGCCAAATCTTTGCAAGTTGAGTCAGGTTGACAAGATACTGCTAAATCTCCACTACTGAAAACTTCAATCTTGGTTTACAGGCCAGAACATTCATGTTAAAGGCAACCACCAAAAAGAAAAACACAATAAGCTTTGCTGGAATGATAAAATACTGTGCAAAGGCTGTGTCCCTGCAGAGTCCTAGAAGGAACAAGGTGATGTGACAAGCCGGAGAAGTTTGAACACAGCCAAGGCTGCACTAATGGTTACAAAGCACTGCATGGCAAAAGCCCTGGTGTCCCATCCCCTCCAGAACTGAGCAGCAGAACTGCTCTCGTGCTATCTAAAGGGAGTGTTTGTCTTGTCAGCACAGTCATGACTGGATGTCACACTGGATGCTGCCTGCTCTTGCCATGCATTCTGGAGTGCTTCCCAAGCTCCAGTTCCACAAGTCACATAAGGCAGGATCTTAAACGGCACATTTAAAAGATGCCTTTGTGGTCCCAACAGCCTGAGAGAAACTCCCCAGCCTGACATGCAAAAGGCTGAAGAGCCAGCTGGCCAGAAAACTCGATATGGGGCCTATCTCCTCCCACTTCTCCACAATGTTGGTCTT
Source organism: Atrichornis clamosus (assembly GCA_013400975.1). Taxonomy (NCBI): domain Eukaryota; kingdom Metazoa; phylum Chordata; class Aves; order Passeriformes; family Menuridae; genus Atrichornis; species Atrichornis clamosus. Next base: position 4,034 of record WBMZ01012110.1, on the reverse strand, counting down.
TCACAGCCTGTCTTACCCTTGCTGGATGCTCAGAGCTGGCAGCAGTGATAGCAGAGTATGTTCTCCAGCTGAAGCTTAAAACCATTTTTATTGCAGGTACAGGCACATTTTGTACAGTGAATTCTCTTGGCACAGGTTTCTCAGTGCTGAGGTACTCCCAGCACACACAAAAGCACAAGAAGTTTCTCTCTTGATAGAGTGAGGAGCAAGGTAAACAGCCTCTGAAGCAGCCTGTAATTTTTGATATCAACACAAGGCAGTCTGCTCTTCCCTTAGAGATAGCTCTCTTAGTTTTAGCCATCTTAATTTCAAAAAGCAAGCCACTTCTAGACTTATGTCATAGCTTCTGGTTCTCGAGGGAAGAAGTCAAATTCCCCTTTGTGCGTTGTCAGGACACAAACAAAAGCAAGTATGCAGAAGAGGAAAGGACAACATTGAATGTCTTCTAAATGCTTCCAGCCCTTACCTAGGTATAACTCCATGCAGATGCTGGCACCTACAAGGCATCAGAAAGTTTCTTGTCAGACTACAAGGGGCACAACAGGATGGATAACCACTTTTCAGGGAAAAGAAACTCTGCCAAATCCAGATGCAGCACCTTTTCCTTGCTGCAGGAGGCACGCTGCACTGTCCCACATGGCTTTTAGGACATCAGGGGGATGATGCTCTGGGAGCTGTGGAGAAGGGTGCCAACGTGGGGAAGCAAGGAGCTGTCTTTCATGTCGTCCTGCTTGCCTGGGAGGAAGCAAAAGCCTCCTACTCTGATCTCCACGTAACAGCACACTCCATGCAATCAGAGCACTGTCCCCCTTGCTTTTCTTCAACCTTAGATCTGTTTCAAACCAAGCCAACACACGAGGGTGGCCACCAGGATCCCAAGGAGGAAAGCAGTATGTGACGCTCTGAGCAACAGGAAAGGGAAAATACAATTCTTGGGCTCTAGTCTTGCTCCAGAAATGCTCTGCTTTTGTGTCCAGCACATACCACTGGTAAGCAGAAAAGGAATCATCACTAAGGTATATGAACATGCTGGTATCAGCCAGCCAGGCCAGAAAGGGAAGCTGAGGTCAGCACCAAAGGTGTGCAGACAGACAGTGCAGCCTGACCTGCTCACAGTGGCCTCAGCCACTCACGGGTACGTCTGCTGCAAAATGCAATTTTCTTCAGACAGGTAATGAAGAAACTGAGTGGGAACTCCACACCCTGGGGTCTGTGTGTGTAATCCTGGGCTGCACGAAGGGCAGAGTCTGTTTTACCCACGATTCAGTTACATGGGCTTCCCATCCCACATGGCAGAGCCAGCATTCAGCTGCACTCATGTACAACATATATTGCAACAAAATGTAGTGCCTGGAAGTTATTTTTCCTCCACTGTAACAAAGTAGACTTTAAAAAAGTCTATAATTGTTACATCTGTGTCTCCTAATGAAAGCTTTCAGGCCTGGAAAACCTCTCCATTGGTTTCCTCATCAAAGGAAGTGTGTCAGCTGCTACCACAAGACAGCTATTGGAACACCTCTGGAACAATAAAGGGCAAGGGAACTGAGAAGGCTTTTGGTCTGAAGGATGTCACAGCAGTCAGAGATCAAAGAGTCGGCCCATTTCCAGATTTATGAGTTGGGAACAGGTCTATTAGCTCCCAGTACTCACTCTTTCCCGAGTATCTATTCAATATACATTGATAGTCCTCTTAACGGGAAGTCTGACACTGAAAACCACCATGCTCCTGGGCAGTCTGTCTCAGTTTTGTTCTCTTCTAGCTCAGCGTCAGATTCAGGTGGCGGCAGTAGGAGAAGCACCTCAGATGGGATCCTCTCATTTACCTGCTGCTCCATCTGGCAAGTACCTTTTTGCTTGTACTGCCATTCCAGGGGCTGCTGGTAACCCACAGGTGGGAATCCCAGATCTGGATTTAAAAAGAAAACCACAACTGCTGTTACTGTACAGTTAATTTAACTTGGGTTAGTGCCCTGATCACACTGTGTGGACTGACACATGGCTAAGACACATGCTCAGCTAAAGGCAAGGCATCAGGATGGGGGAGAACAGTGGGGGGCTTGTGGTGTCAGCAGCTCCTTAAGCCTGGGCTGCTGCTGAAAGAAAAACACATGTATGTGTGTGAAAAAACACATTTCCTCAAAAGCCTGCTCTCTCCGTCTTGCAGACTTAATCAATGTTAACCAAATACTAGAAAGTCAATATTCCTATAATGGCATAATTCAAAGCAGGATATAATCCTTCAGAAACCTAAAGGATGTCACATCTCTATTCTTCTTGAAACAGGAAAGAAAACTCTGCTATGTTTTTCAGGAATATTATCTGATGTAAAATACAATAAAACATTCATAATGTAAATATAATTTGGAATAATTACCTCTTGAGGCCACCTGTGGCCCATTCTAAATCTGCACAGAATCTGCAGAGTAATTCAACACTCCACAAGTCTTTTACTAAAAGCCTTAAATAATGCTGTCTGTGCTTTCTGGATCACCACTCACCTGTGCCCTTTCTCACCACCATACCCTCTCGTTACTAACTGAGGGCTAACTGGGAACGCTGTACAAGTCTCATGTTTCTGACTGCTGTCTGCAGACTACAGGCCATGATTTTGTGAACGACCTAGAAACTTCAGTAATGAAAGCACCTGGACTGCTGCAATTATAAAAGCACAAAGGTACAAATGCTTTAGGAATAAAACTTACAAAAACGACTTCTAACAATCAATACACAATTTTCTGTACAAAAAAATCCCTTTTCTTGGGAGACGGTTGTGTAAAGCAAAGTGCAGACAAACCCTTTTTCAAGTGCCTTGTTGTTGTTGAGGTGCATTTCAGCACGAGACCTCTCTATCTGGGAAACAGTTATGGCAGAAGTGCCTGGGATGTGCAAGTGTGATGAGCAGAAGTACACAGGCATCAACAAGTGGGTGGAAAGGGCAATGACACCAATGTCTGCCTCTGCCCTGTCTGAACTGCTGTGGCTCTCCAGGTGCATTTAACTTGCATCTTAAGAAGAAAGAGATGTTTTTGCAGAGCAGGCACAGCAGGAGGTCATACACTGCCCACACAGCTGGCAGCAAAGCACCGCAAGCAGAACAGCCGCGGCCATGGGAAGAGATAACTTCTGTTTGCTTTATGTCTCACACCATGCACGATCCATCACTTGCCAAAGCAGACAACAGCCGGAGGACATTTACCTCCATACCAGTAGCTGAAGGGAGCCAACTCCATAACCCTATCAGCCCAGATGCTGTATCAGAAATAACCAAGCCGCTGGACTGGGTCCTATCCCGGGTGTCAAACTCCCAACACGAAGCTGTTTTCCCCACGGAGGGCGGATGCAAACCCCGCTTCCCTCTCACTCTGTTGTCCGTGTTTCGTGCAGGGAGTTGAGGGCTGCCAGCCATCACTCACCCCGTCGGGCCCGCGTGGGGCTGCGGTGCCCGGGCACCGCGGAGTCCTCTGGGCTGAGCAAGGCAGGGGCCGCCCCAGTCGCGCATCCCCCGGCGAGCCTGGGGCGCGGGGCTCGGCGGGGTGCCCGGAGCTCACCTTCCCCGCAGGGCCGTGCCGCCCCCTCGAACCCCCGCCCCTGCTGAGCCCCCCTCCCCGGCTATAAAGGGCGGCGGGACAGCCCGGGCCCCCTCCTCGGCGCTGCCATGGCCGCGCTGCGCTTCGGGGAGCCCCCGGCGGAGCCGCCGGCCTTCCCCGCAGGCAGGTGGGCGGGGGACGGCGGGCCTGGCCCGGCCTCGCCCGCCCTCAGGGCGCTTCCCCCGGCGGAGCTGTCGGAGGGGGCGCCGGCGGCCTCGCAGCGTCGGAAGCGGACCAGCTTCACGGCGGCGCAGCTGGAGACGCTGGAGCTGGTTTTCCAAGACACCATGTACCCCGACATCTACCTGCGGGAGAAACTGGCTGACGCCACGCAGATCCCCGAGTCCCGCATCCAGGTGAGGGGCGCCGGTTGTGCCTTCCCGCCGCGCCGCGGCCGCCCCTCCGCGCTCACCGCCGCCCTCTCTCCCCAGGTCTGGTTCCAGAACC
>WBMZ01012108.1:0-35959 GCA_013400975.1 Atrichornis clamosus | reverse complement strand
GGTCCTGCCGCGGGGAAGACACGCCCTGTTGTGATAGGAAAAACGCAACCCAAACGGAAAAACCGTGCACCTCCTTAAAATCTTAGTATTAAAACTCTTTACAAAAAAATAATAAGATTTTTAAATAGTTCTCTCATGGTCTTACATTGAACTCTGGTAAAATTTGCAATTTTGCTGCCATAAAGTGCTTTGACTCAGCATGTTCCAATAATTAAAAAAAAAAATCAAAAACAAGCAACTGAAACTTTCCAGCTGAAAAAGGAACCTTTTCCACTGTGATGTTCAGCTTGTTTTATACAGCAGTACAAAGCCCTTGTCTCTGAACTCATTTTATTTTAGGCATAATTTATTTTTATTTCAACTAGCCTTTTCCTGACTGTCTGCACTTTATCTTGTGGAGAGAAATGGCTGCCTGGAGGGCTCCTGCCCATCTTTGGTGAGGTGCCTGCACTCAAGGAAGAAAAGTCAGCCCCCAAACACTGCAGCACAGACTTCTGGTGCTTCACAAGGCCACGGGAGATGGGCAGTCACTGGGGTGGGGCAGCAAGTGGGCATTCTCCCGGCAGACTGACTGTCCAGGCAGAATATGGCTCACCAGCTCTGCTCTCCATTCTGTCCAGCTTCCCAAATGGAGGCCACCAGCTCCTGGGCTTGCCTAGTCTGACTATGCCAGCCAGAAAGCCAAGAGATCCCCACTGTCAAAGCCTGTGGTATCTGGCAGCAACATGGACAGGACAAATTTATTACACAAAGAAGCATCAGGTCTTTGCCCTTTCTCCTCCTCACCCATCACCACCATCACTAACATGTATCAAGGCTATGTTGTGGTTCTCCTTTGTTACATCCAGACTTTTAGGTTAAAATCAGCAAATGATTTGCATGAGTTGAAACATTGACAGGGCCAAGATTAAATGCCCGGTTCTCAAGCACAAGTCACCTCACAAGCAGATGAAGTCACTGATGCAAAGATGTGTGTGCCGAGCCAGGGTATGCTCAGCTCTCCAGAGCAGAGGCTGATGGAAGGACTGCAGGACAGGTGTAGTACTTCTTCAAATGACCTGAGAGCCGTCTGCTCAGTTCTTGCAGCATCACAGTGCCACTGACACCCTCTCTGCTACCCTGCTCCTATCCTAGGAGGAGATCGGCTCTGCTGCCCACTGTGCTTTAGTGAACTCTCTGAAAGACAAACTAAAACCTGTCCCGAGCGAGGACATGAAATCTGGACCCGTCTCTGTTTCACCGTGACATCGGAGCTTCAGTAACCAGGCGGGGGCACTGCGGTATCTGCATCCACCGTGAACACACGGTTCCGTTCCTGTGGAGTTACCCAGAACGCACAAAGATAGACCAGGAACCATTTTTAACCTATTCAAAGTGTTCGAGTGATTTCACACCAGATCAGTGCTGCGTGTCTTGGTGGCGATCACATTTTTCATCTGACAGCAGAAGTTCTAAAGCCAGATTTACCGAGGTGGCCAGCCCTGGCTCTAGCTACAAGTGATTTTTTCCAAATCCTGGAACTAGTGTGGTGGGAGGAGGGGAAAGTCCTATCTCAGCAAATTTTATTATGGGTTTTGTCTTTTTTGAATGTCATTTGTCTTTATTGTCTGGCAATTATCTCTAAAAGTGGAATCAACTTTATTGAATGAATGTGGAAATGCTGAAAGAAGCTGTGTGCTCCTTTACAGGACCCCAAAGAGATGAAACCCTTGCTAGTGTCTCACCTGACTCTCTTTCACAATGTGCTCTTCAAATGTAACAGCTTTTGGGGCATGCTCTGCCTCCAACTGTGCATACAGTGCTCACATTGAATTTAATAGAAGCATGATGATACATTTGAAGTGAAAATCTTGGGGGAAAAAAGTTAAATTCTTGCTGGTGAAATCAATGGCAAAAGTTTCTTTTATTTTAGTTCTCATTTTAGAGGCACCTCTATATCTAAGTATGGAAAGGATCATTTTTATGGATATATGTGTCTTAGCACCATCCTAAGGAATAAAAAAACCCCATGAACTTGGAAACAAAAGGATTTTAGAAACATGTATTTGTGGCCTCCCTCTCAGCAGAGATTTGTTGTTGTGTTTAACCCCACTGTCTCAAACCCAGTCCCTCCCTGGGGAATGGGGAATTGTTTGTGTCTGATGGGATAATCATAACAGAGGTGGACAAGGTGCTGGTCACCAATTTGCATTGATGACCTCAGATCTGCTATTCAGAAATTCTGCTATTTTGGTTTTGATGTGTCTTTGCTAAGAGTCCTTCAGGAGGTCTTCCACATGCTTATCCTTCCACCATGCTAGCATGATGGGGAAATGATACTTCCTACATTCAGGGCAGAAGGTCAAGGTCAAATTTCCACTGTGTCTAGGTAATTGCTCACCCACACACCCCAGTGAATCACTCTGTGTCATTCAGAAAAGAGATTCCAACCTGGGCTGCTTCCAGGCAAGGACTCAAACTGNAGGACTCAAACTGCAGGAAGTGGTGGAGTCACCATCCCTGGAAGTGTTCAAAAAATGAGTAGATGTGGCACTTCATGACATGGTTTAGTGGGCATGGTGGTATTTGGTCAAAGGTTGGACTTGATGATCTCGGAGGTCTTTTCCAACCTATATGATTCTATGATACCATGCCCTCCTTTCCCTGTAACAGAGGTGATTTCTGGATAGTCACATGTGTCTGCAGTTGTCTAGCTTAACTCAGAGGTGACTGCAGGGGAGCTGGAGGCTGACAAGCGGACGCTTCTGGCTCCTCTTCCAGTTTCCTGAGAAATAACTCTTATCATTGTATCAATGAGGTGAAGCTAAGCAGCAAAAGATCTTGGACCTGAAACTGTCCTAATGTCTTTAAGGGTGGAAGTAAGAGGGACCCAGTGGATTGGTGGGAAGCTGAGCAGGGAGATTGTGTGTCCCCTCTTGACTCACCTCTCCAGAGTAGTGAGCAACACAAATCCCAAGGGACTCCAGCAATCGGATGTGGTCTATGTGTGTGCAGTGCCGTCTTTTCCACTGTTCCATGCAGTTGCAGTGACCACTCTCGCAGCAGGTGAGCATGTCGCATCCTTCCAATGTCCACATCCAGTCCTCTGCGTGCAGAGAACTGAATAACTTCTTGCATAAGTAGACTCTCCTTCTACTGGAACAGCGTGAGCCCTGGTAAAGCTCTCACCAACAGCTGATTTACAGGACAGAGAGGACCAAACAGGTTGGACAACTCTTCTCAGCAGCTGTGATACTCAGAAGGGATACTGGTATCAAGTATAAGGTTTAAGATCTCTTGCTGGAGGAGGATGCGCTTTCAGCTAGTATTGTTCACCTGCTTAAATGGGAGCCTCTGTCAGAAGAAAAGAGGAGGGTCAAAACATCTGGATGCTCTCAGGCCATGAAGTAAGGGGATGTGTGGGATAGGTCTTCACATTCAGGCTGCCCTGTCCTCCCTGGCACTGACTGAATTGCAAACCAAGCACAGAAGCTGGGTGCAGCCCACATTGGCAGCTGGACTTCAGGATCTCTGTGGACTCTCCAGTCCAGTGCTAATAATTTGCCCTGTCCTGCTCTACCAGCTAAATGAAGCAAGCACAGGTCTCCAGGAACAAGCTGCATGCCTGTCACTTCTGCTGTGTAAAATCAGCCAGCAGCAGCTTGCTGCAGAGATTTCTTAAGAGGGAGGAAGCCGTGGGTTAGAGGCACTTGGTCAAGGGTTTCTCTGGCTGCAGCTACGCCTGGGAGAAGCTCCTGATCCTTGTCTCATGAGCTGGACCAGATCTGCAATCATGAACAGACAACAGGGGGAATGGGAGCATCTCCCAGGCAGGCAGAATGACCTCTTGTCTCCATGGGCAGGACAACTGAGATGCAGCTCCCTGCACCCAAACCATCCATCCTCCCATTACACCATGGTCTCCTACTTAGTGTCCATCTGTTACCCCAGCCAAGGGGAGGAGAAAAGCAGGAGAGGAATGTAATCCTGTCACGTTGTGCTGACAGTGAGCATTCATCCTTTGCAGCTTCCTCTGAGCATCTGTAGTGCTGCTTTTCCTGTCTCAGCTCTGTCCAGCTCTGCAGGTGAATTCCTGAAAGGGCTGTGAACTAACTGCATTTTCTAAAGACCTGAAGAATGAGGACATTATTTACTTTAGTTGTCGATGGGCATCAAATGGTGTGAAAGAAATGTATGCCTCAACTCCATCACTATCTGGGACCAAAATAACAGATAAAAGGAGAAAATCTGTGGGAGTTATCATTATATGGAGTTGCCATGGAAATAGCATGAGAGAACTTGGAGGAGAGCTGACACACTATGTCTCCAGGAGGGCATAAATCTCCAGCTAGCCTCACTCCTTTTTATCACATTAACAGCCAATATTTTTTGCTTCAGCAAGAGGTGGGAAAACATCAAAGCACAGTTCTGACATTTTTGGCTATCCCTTGATTTCTCTGACAAAGACCTCCCTGACCCCTCAAGAAATAAAAAAGTGAACTCTAATGCTATTGGTAAGTTGCCCTAGAAACCACTTGATAATTTAAGTAAAATGGTAAGAGGGATGTAATTTTCCCCATAAAATATTACTGACTTTTGTGAAGTAAGCCTCCTTATTAAAAATGTACTATTCTAAGAGTTTTTTCAAATAAAAAATTATGTATTTCATTTAAAAGATTTTTTAAATGCTGATTTCTAAAGAAAAGCATTACAATTTGAAAGATCTCAGAATTTTGGTGAAGTTGCTGTCTTGTGCCGTTGCACTATTCTGGGAAGCCTGTTTTATTCTTCTCTATCAGTTGCCAAATACCAGTTTTAACCTACCTCATCCCTTCTGATTAGGACAGGACAACCAAGTCTGTTCATACATTATATCTTGAGACTTCACAAACAGAGCTCCGAGGCATGATGTTGTATAGGGGTGGCATCCTCCAGCACACGTGTCCAGCTGTCCACGGCAGGCCATGGGTCACTCCTCAGGCAGGCAGCCCCCACTCGGGACTGCCAGTGACGGCTGTGGCAATCTGACCCAGAGTAAACCACCACTTGGATGCTGGCATTCAGCTGCACCTGAGGAAAGACGTGCAAGTGTGCGTGAATGAAATCAGTTCTGTTCACTAACAAAATTGTTGTCTGCTCCTATAAGGCCTCACATTTTGTGCTGCTACATTATTGCTCCAATGTTGCAATATGGTTTCCCAGGATACTGGCTTCCCAGCCTTATCTCCTACCCTTTCCTAGGACTTAGGCCACTACAGGTGGTGACTGAGCACCTTTAGAGGCAAGAAGGACCCTCAGCATGCAGAAGGGCTTCACAGGGTAGAGGGCAGACAGGAAAGCCTGGAGCAGAGCAGCAGCAAAGCCTTCACATTTGTACCTGCTCCCTTTCAGCAGAGCCAATAAGTGGGAAAGGAAAGATGCCCAGGAGCCTCCAAAGAGACCTTATCTTCCCCACCCACCAATACAAGTTATTTGACCCTGCATTACTGCTGCAAGGGCAAGTGAGATGAAAGGAAGAAGAAAAACAAGAGAAGAAGCCAAAGACCATGGTCCCCAAACGCTCCTTTAGGAGTCAATTCAAGTTATGTTCTGGCTATTGACCCAGTTATGTCCCAGAGCACCATCTCACCAACTGAATTTACACCACATCTGTGACTCCACTTGCAAAACCTGGAACCCCAAGAGATATAAAGGCCTGCATCTGAAAACCTCTCTCCTACAGAATAGCTAAAGCCATGGAATTAATTTGTGTGAGTTGACAACTTTGGCCCAGGCTTCTTCTTTGGCTTACAGCTATCACATTTGCCTTTATGGCAGTAATTTCAACTTTTTCCCCTAAAGCTGTCTTAAAGAAAGGAAGGAGGGGAGAGGAAGGTCTCTTTTGACACCTGCATTTCTAAGGCAAAAGTCTTAAAATTATCTAGAACAAAACTTATGTGTTAAGATCTTGTTGATTGTTTTGTCTCTTTGCTCAGCATCAATTTAAGATAAAATTATTCACATAATTTTATAAATGCTATTTATAACGCTGTGGATACATATTATGCATATTTTGTGCCAAAATGAATCCATTTTTACCCTTACGAAATGACAAGTCCCAAACACTGAATAATTCCAAAGGGGATATTTTTAAGGGACTTGGTGGTGCATTTGTTGCTGAGTAGCATCTCTCTGTCTATAGCCATGGGAATAGACACCATTTTTAGCTTCTCATAACTCAGGAGCTGGATTTGGTCCAGAAGAGCTTGTCACAACAGATTGAATGGCTATTTATGATAAATGGATCTGTGGATTATGGAATCAAACATTTCAGAAAACGATTGTGCTTACCTTCACATCAGGACTGTCTGGGGAGCTCGTACTCACCCCCTTGCTACATCTCCCAGGAGCAGGAACTGAAGACACTGGGAAACTCTGTGTCTGGGTGGCAGTTCCCAGGACATTTTTCTCATCTCCGGGGTGTGCCCGGTTATATCCTGCTGCTTTCAGCAGAGTTATCTGGAAACAGCTGCCCCCAGTATTGCTTCAGAATTGTTATTTTCACATGTTTCTTTCCAAGGAAAGGGAAAACATCCAGAGCCTTTTCAAATGCTACTGCCTTAGCATCAGAAGTGGGAGTAACTTGAAAGGTGAAACAAAAATCCCTGTCTGTATCTGCAATTTTCTTCTGCATTATGTGTATTCTGGGCTTCCATTCAAAATAAACAAATTTTTAAAGGGCAAAAACTAAATCATATGCTTCAGAAATAAACTTTCATTTTTCTCTGTTATTCAGCAATAGCATCATCATGATGAAAAATAAATGAACTCCTGTTGCCTGTTAACAAACCAGCTCTGTGGAGAGCTGTCTCCAGGCAAATTACTCCCCTGGATCAAGATATGGCCTTCATTCCTGTGTTCAGAGATGTCCTGTGCAGCCATTTAGAAGCTGATACAAACCATGCCCGAAGCATGCATCTGAGGAACAAAGTGGGGAACAGGGCACTGCCCACCCCACACGTGAACAGTGACACTGCCAGGCTCAGTGAGATGGGAGAGGTGTGGCATGAAGCTACACAGCGGTCAACACACGGTCAGATCAACAAATACACCTGGTAGGAACAAAACCACACCTGGGTACCCTGTGTGCTTGAAACTGCACCCATTTTTTCCATCTCTATTTGCTCCAGGCCCTCTTACCCTATTTGGATCAAAACCTGTAGGACTGCTTTCATAATTTTGAAATTGACTGGGCACGTTTCCAACTGGAGGGTGTTTTAGACCAGGTTCCCAAGACACAGTATCTCGTAAAATTGTCATTTCTCTTTCCCTCCCTGCCTTGGGACAGGGAGGAGTGCTCAGAGCAGTCTCAGCTGCACTTTGCGCCTCAGGATTTCACCTCTCCAGGGAAGCAGTGCCAAAGATGTCCTCAGAGGAAGAGCATTGCTTTCCACAAAGGCGTATACCAGAGCCTCGTGCAAAGCAGATGGCAACACAGCGGGAGGAGACTCATGTAGGGAATTTCCAGGGAGATCTTTGTTCCCAGGGCCCTGCTGTAGGGATTAGACATAGTGTGTCTCAAGACAGGGCTGGAGAAGCTGGAAGGCAGCTCTGGTTCCTCTTCTGTGATTAACTGTGCTGCAGTCATGACAGCATAAGTTCTGTTGAAAGGGGCTTGTCAGTCTCCCCTGCCAACACCCACCAAGGCAAAGGGCCAGCGTGTGAGTTGTGACACTGTGTTCAACCAACCCACCCTCACACCACTCTCCCCTGAGACAGCACAACCAAGGCATCAGCCTTCTCCTTCCTACACCTGCACAGGACTCCTTCTTCCCCTCTGACCTGGGTTTTCACACATAGGTATTGGCATGCAGATGTGTCATGGTTTAACCCCAGCCGCCAATAGAGCACCACAGAGTGGCTCACTCATTCCCCTACCCTGCCGGGATGGGGAAGAGAATCAGAAGAATAAAAGTGAGAAAACTTGTGGGTTGAGATAGAGACAGTTTAATAGGTAAAGCAAAAGCCACGCATGCAAACAAAGCAAGACAAGGAATTCATTCAGCACTTCCCATGGGCAGGTAGGAGTTTCAGCCATTTCCAGGACACAGGGCTCCATCACATGTAACAATTCCTTGGAAAGACATCTCTGAACATCCCCCCTTCTTTCTTCCCCCTGCTTTATATGCTGTGTGGTACCATATGGAATGGAAAGTCAGCTGGGGTCAGCTGTCCCAGCTGTGTTCCCTCCCAGCTTCTTGTGCACTCCCAGCCTACCTGCAGGCAAGGAGGTACAAGAAGCAGAAAAGGCCTTGGCTCTGTGTAAACCCTGCTCAGCAATAGTAAAAACATCCCGGTATTATCAACACTGTTTTCAACATAAATCCAAAACACAGGCCCATATGAAGAAAATTAACTCTATACCAGCCAAAACACACATAAACTGGAAGCAAGGTATTGGAAAATGAGAGGCATGGTAATTTCCCCTAATAAACACCACTGCAGTAACCATCCCCTTCAAAGTACCCTGTCTAAATAATGCTACAGCTCATGGAAGATACTTCAATGAGCCAGCACATGTGGATTTGGAAAGATGTTCCTTCACAAAGTTGAGTCAAAAAGAAGATTGAGAAACTCTGCAATCAGTGATTAAACACCTGGAAAGATCCACTAGCAAGGAAGTGCCCCAAATTGTCGTGCCGTACACTACCTTTCATTTCAATGCTTTGCTTTGGGTAAAAGGCTTCATTTGTTTCATTTGTCTGAGAACAATACGTTTCAAATTTCAGATCTCCTCTTACTCACAGCAACATTCAATTCTCTTGATCTTGTACTTCATCAGTTGTGTGGGAAGGTGTCCAAACTTTTTGTCTAAGAAGACAGAAGACACTTCAATTGCTTTTTTGGACTCCAATTAGGAAAGGCCTTAACTTAAACACAAGAGATATAAGAAAAAATGAACAAGGTTGGAAAACACTGGAAAAATACTCAAGAGAGAGAATAGTTGCCATGGCAATCCTTCTCCATTTTCATGTGCTGAAGAAGACACATTGCCAACACACACATCTCTTAGAACCCACCTAGCTTCCAAGTCCAGGCAGGGGTGGCGTGGGTGGTGCAGCTGCCCACACAGCACAGGCTGGGCTCTGCTGTCCCACCACACGGAGCCGCAGTGTCAGGGCACATTGCCAGTGTCACACTGCACACCCAATGCCACACTGTCACTCAAGTCACAATGCAGGTCAGGGTGCTGCAGGACACGGTATCTTTGAGGGTGTGGGTTCTGGGATCTTTAGGTTCCATTGGTACTTTTAAAAATTGGCACCTTGGATTCAGGCTCCTCAACCTAGTCTTCTCCCAGGGACTGCACAGAAGATATGCCTGAGACTTCCCTGGGACCTTGGGCTGCTGATCAGTCACACCTCACACTCAGTCTAAGAACAGTGCAGCTCCTTCCACCCCATTCACTCAAATTTCTCCTCATGTGGGTGGGCAGCAGTGAGGGATATGGGAGTGGCATGCACCCAACTCTCACCTAGGCATAGGGTCTGGAATTAAGCAGACAGATTCTCAGGAATCAAGCAGAATTTGCACTGACCCATCTTCTGCAGCAGCTCCCACAGAGGACTAGGAAAAAAGCATCTGCCACGGCTGAAACCTGTCTTGTGAAACGGATTCTGCTGAGAGCAAAGCAGAGATTATGAATGAGCTGACAAAACCAGCCTGCTGTTGGCATAGGCACCAAGCAGAGACAGAGTAGCTACGCTGGAAGTGTTTCATCCATTACTGTCAGAGAAGTCACTTTTACCACTGATCCTGCTCTAATAAATCATGTTGCCAAGCAGTTTTATAGAGGTGTTATACATCCAAAGCTACTTATGGTCCTGTTAAAAGAGATGCATTTCTTTTTTAGCTCAGTGTGGCTGAAATGCTGTCACAGAAGAAAGAGAGCTGCTGCTCAGAGCACTATTGTAAAAGAGGTATTATTGCAATTACAATAGGGAGGGACAACATGAGTTAGGAGCCACAATCTTCCTCCTCTGACCCATCGCCTTCGGGCAGCATTGCAAAACTGAAAACTTGTGACCATAAACACAATAGCTGCTCACACACTCTTTGCCATGGGGATTGAGGAAAATGGGGAAATAATGATGTTACTTCCTCATTCACCATAAATCACCCATCCCCTCAAAGTGACTGGAGTATTATAAGTCTGGCAAGATGTATATGGACAACTTAACCAATTAGCTCTTTTATAAGGGCTGTCATCTTTTTAATGCAGTGTTGGATATATTTAGGCATGTGTCTACAAAATAAAGTATTTCTTTCTGAAGCTAACAAAGCTCTCATAGTAGCAGACTTAAAACTTCAGTCTGCAAATGTTCACCCTGTGGCTGCATTCACACTAGCAAGTTATTCAGTGACTACAGAAGCCAAACAATAGATCAAAGTAGCTGGTCTACATACACACTATATATACATACATTTATGCACATACACTTGTACATATATATAAATATATATGGTTTGCCACCATTAATGTCAGCAGGAAAGTTCCTTACTGATAAGTGGAGCAGCTTAGGAAGATGATATATCTAGCACAGCTAAAATCTACATGGCATGTGTATAATTCCCATCAAGATTATGCTTTAAAACTTGGCTCTGTTTAAACGCAGCCCTTCCCATGGCCAGTTCTCTCGCCATCATACCACTGCTTTGCATAGCACTGGGAGGGATCTGCCCAGCTGCTAATAAGCAGCAAGGGCACTCCTGTTTCTGGAAGACAGAGATAATTCCCAAGGCTATTACCCTGCTGAGCCTGTCCAGCCCAGCAGGCAGCACTGGCAGCTATGGAGCTGTTCCACTGCACTGACAAGTGAGGTGATGGGAAAGGGGCCACAGGCAGCAATGTGGTCTCTGATGCACAAACCCACCACATCCAAACAACCCCACAAGGCAGCCTCCAGCAGCACTGAGGGACCTTAGCAAGAAGAAACATCCACCTTTCAGTTTCCCCTGCCCTGTCTTCTTAAATCAACACATAACAGGCAAAGTCATGATGCCCTGTTAAACAACAGAAAAGCACCAAAATCTTTCCATTCCAGCATTCACTTGAGACATAAAAGGACACTGCACAGGCACAAGAGAGAAGCAAGGAGGTCTCAGGCAATCTGCTGCACTATTCTCTTTTGGAGAACAAATACTGGAGGGGACAGAGAAAAACTCTTTTTCAACATCATTTCGGGAGTCAATTGCATGTAACACAGTATCTGTGACCATGCTGGCCTTGGGTCAAAATCCAGAACACACCTCTGACTTCTGGCCCCAGCCACAAAGAGGTGGCTGGAAATCCTCCAATGTCAACAGCGAGTCTGACTGTCCAAACAAACATTCACTTGCAGTGACGGATGCGTATCAAAAAGCTGACTGACCTAGCTGCCTAAGGAGCAGAGAGACAGCCTGCTGGAAGCCCTCAGCCAAAGAGGAACTCCTTGCCATGGACAAAAGGATGCTGTGGATAGTAACTTTACCTTATGTCAAGAAAGCAACTGGACAAATGCATGGGATAAAATGTACCTAGGTCCACCACGCATAATAACAAAATTCCCTGAGCCACACTGTACTAGAGAGAGAGAATTATTTAGAGGAGGTATCAACCCACAGTTGCACTGATCCTCTAATCTGTCTCAGGTGTTCACTACTGTCCATCACTGGCAGCAGGGCACTGAGATAGACGGACCTCGATGGGACAAAATGTTTAACAATTCTGGATTGTAGATAATGCTGAAAATCAGTCATGAGTATTTGCCTGAACATTCATGTGTTCACTGCCCGTGAACCCCAGCCACAGGAACATGTAACTTTCCTCAGGTGAGCAGGCCCGATTTCTACAGTAGCACAAATACATGGCTCCAAGCCTCTCAACAGCTGGAACAAATGAACGAGATCACTTCATCAGCTCCTGTCTCGCACAGTCAGATAATGCAGGGCCACACCAGGATACCTAAATTAGCAATTTATTGGGAAAAGCATTATGACTATTTATAAATGCTATGGCATGGTTAGTACACAAAACAGAAACTGTCAACCTACAGTCTAGCAAATCAACAGCTCCCACTGCACTCATGAAGTCAATGATCAGAACAGAAATTGTAAATCACAACATTATTTTTTATTTATTTCAAAACTGTAGAAAATGCAGGCAAAAAACAGGCATCTTTGTGTGTGCAGAAAAGGCAATTCAGGTTGCATAAGGCTTTGACATCATTTAACACTGTTTATGAAACTCTATCCTGCCTGCTTCATGCAAAGGTCCAGCAGCAGAGCTGCACGGGCAGAGCCTACAGATGTTTACTCTCACTATTGGGACTGAAGCTCTCACTCTCTGTTCAGAATGTAAGCATTTTATAAAAGAACCCCACCATGCTGCTGAGATGTGCAGCTCTGTTCAGACCAGGTTTATTATTGGTACCCCTAACATCTGAGATTTCACAGGATAAATTTTGAGAAATTTCAAACTTTTGGTCTTGAAGGACACTGACCACCTGTGGCCAGACTGTATCCACAGTCTACACACAAGTTCCAAAATGAACCTGGGAATGCATAAACTGGACAACATTATGTTTCTCCATTCCTCACTCACACGGGTAAAAATAATCTGGGATATGAATAGGTCCCTTTAGATTCAGGGATAAGCTTGATAAGGCATTTGCTGCTTCAAAGATACCTTCAAAAGCATAATTCTTTGTCTTGATTTCTCTTTTGATTCTTCCTTCCCTGCACTGCAATCACCAACCACAGCCAACAGTTTTTCCCTTGTTGTTGGGGCTTTTTTGTTTTTTGCTTAATTAAATGATATCTTTTTACCCATCCTGAGCTAGCTGCTCTTGCATACAGGTGACTGAAACTCTCATGAAGTCCACAGCAAAGCTCTTACATGGCTCAGCAAGAGAGAAAAGGAAAGCATATCAAAAACTCAGGTTTTCTCCTTTTACCGCCGAGATTTGTTCTCAGAAAGCAGGCACATGTGAAATAGCTTGACCAGCCAGAAGCCAAGATGCCACCTGACAAATGTCTTTTTCAGTTCCAGGGGAAAATCGCTTTTGGAAAGCACCTGAACTTTGGGGCAGAGGACTACGCCACTTTTAGTGGAGGTAATGAATTACAGAGGCACCCACAGCAGTATGGTGTGTAAGTGTGTTCCCACTGTGGGCATCCTGCTGTCTCCCCAGCAGAGCCAACAGCTAAAATGATGGTTTGATGCCTGACAGTTCAACATGGCCAATCTTCCTGAAACAAGACTCACATTTGCTGTTGTATTTGACGTTTCCTAAAGGCTACCCATTATGTGATTTAAGTCCCTGTTTTCAAGAACAGCTATGTTTTCCTTTTCCTCCTCTAAAGAAAACAGCTGCTCTGAGTAGCCCTTCAAACCTGACACCACTTAAGAAGTTTTTTAAACATTGGCACCCACAGCAGTTTCACTATTATGTTCACCATTCTTCAAATGCACCCTCAGATCAGTAAAAAGCACCTGCTTTCTTCCCAGCCCTGCATTTCTCTAATTCAACTAGATTACCACACACATTTTTGCTTTGGCCCTTGTGGAGGCTAGTTGTAAAGAAATGTTACACAAAAGTAATAGGAAGGTGAGGAAATTATCTTGAGGTCTCCAGATCACACTGTGCAGCTGCTAGCTGAGATGGACATAGCATGCCCCAAAACATCTCTCCTCAAACAGAAAAAAGTTGCAAACAGAACATGGATCTTTCTCTAAATGACATTTCTCAGTCAGATGACAGAAGTGTTGCTCTCTTGCACACTCTGAATTAATGTAAAGGATGTTTATTTTCACTATGCTGTGTTGGCACTAATGCCCACGTCCCTTTAGACTGCTTGTGGAATGGCAAAGATAAAAGCAGCATTTTACAGGTGCAGCAAACTCAAGGAGATAAAAAAGTCACTGTATGCACTTTTGTCATGTTTTGCCCGTCTCAGGTAAGACTAATAGTCTGCCAACACTTGGACGTGACTCCTGTCAGGCACCAGTCATTTAAGTACTTTTGGCTTTCTCAGCATTGAACTCTGGAAGCACAACAGAGGAAAAAGCGAGACATGGAGAGATCAAGAGAGTCTGTGTGGCTGAGGACCTGGTCTGGAATGAAGGAGCAGGACCGTCAGGAGGGTCAGCAGGTGTTCTAAAATGGCTGGTCCATAAAAGATTAAGGCATAGGTATGGAGAAAGGCAATGATAGTTTTTGGCCTCTGATGAATTATTAGTTTATTTTAAAGAGGACAGGGATATTGTGTGGGGAGGTTATCAGTGCAAGGCAGCACCACAGGAAGCCAGATGTTCACTCTTTCACAAACCAGACCTCATTGCGTCGTCCATAAGGCTTCATAGGGGGGTCATAACCATTGCACAAGTAGAAATCCTTGCAGTATGCAGCTTCACTCCCCAGAGCAGCCTTCAGCTTGGCAGCATAGTTCACATAATCTGCCTCTTTGGCATAGCCACCAAACTGCCTGCAAAAAAATCAAATACAGAGGGGTGTTGAGCAGTCCTGGCAAAGCACAGAAAGGAAGAGAGAAAGAACAATATATAGCCACAATATATTTAGACACGCATTTTGATCCAGGTCCTGCCAACATGCACTCATGCATGCACTGTTCATCATGAACCAGCACACTTCAACTGTGATAGATGAAGTCTCCTGGGTTACACAGCCAAGGCGCAGTCATCCATTGGCAGACCCCAAATGGATGCCCCCAGACAGCCCCCTGTATGTCAGCCAGCAGAATGGCCCCGTCCCGTGATCAACACCGTATCAGAGAAACAACTTCCTAGAACACAAGGTTATCTCCAAGTCAGCTCAGTCCACAGTCCTTACCAATGCTGTCAACAACCATGTTCACTGTGGTGTGACCAACCATCTGCTGGAAGCCAGATATCGAAGGAAAGCTGAACTAGCTAGCCCAAGAAAAAGGGGAGGTAGGAACAGACAACTGGCAATTACAGCACATGATGCTACTTAAAAGGGGTGGGCTGAAATGGGTCTGGTTTATGTTGAGCTCCCACCAAGAGGAACTGTTTCCACATCAGCCTGCACCTCACCACCCTCCCTCAGAGCCAACGTTTGAGACAAAACAGCCTGATATTGCAGAAGTGGCCCACGCCCAGAGCAAAGGCCAAGCAGCAGTTGGAGGCAAGGGAGGAGCCAGTTCAGAGTCAGCCAAAATAATTCAAGCAAGTAGACAGGGGAACCTCCAAGAGGTTATAGACAAGCTGAAGAGCTTATTGCTATTGTGATGCTAGTTTGAGTCCAGGCTGTAAGTCGAAGACTTTCAAAGGTGATTTGAAGCAATGCAATGGTTGCTTGTTTCCATGGCAGACTCTGGTATGAGTCCATACACTTCAGTTTGATGTGAACCACACCAAAGGACATTTTTGATGACTATGAACCATCTGGATCCCAGAAAGTGGGGAAAACAATAGTTTCAGATAATAGAAACGGTTCAGTATCTTTCAGGGCTAACCTCCACACTTGTTTACTCAGTGGAAAAAAAGAAATCCATATTCCAAATCAGTGCAACATAATCAAGGGTAAGAAATGACATAAAACACCTGTCTTCAGTCTACACATTCCCCTCCATCTCCTTCTACCACATGCACCCCTTCTCCAGCAAGTCACCTGGTAAAAAAACACTGCTCTTCAGAGCACACTAAAGACCTCAGTGCTTGGGACTGGAGGTCCCAGGATGCATTCCTTACGTGGAATAAATGGTCATCCCCTGTCTTTCTTCAATCTTAATGCTTTCATCGGTAGGACAAGGGGGGCTGTCTTGAAACTGGCTTGGGATCCGAAGAGAGACCTTCACTTTATGCTGAAATGAGCCATCTTCAGCAGGAAAAGCAGTGATGGAGACAGGAGCAGTCATGCCCATTCCAACCCCTGAAACAGACATACAGGTATTACTAAAGAAGACTAGGTTCTCAGTAACTCACAAAATTAAGAGGGAATTCACAAAAGCTAATTTCAGTTTAGGAAAACCCCTCATACTGAACTCCTTGCCAGGACTGGGCTCCTCTGGGGCATGCAGACCAGCCATAATCAGGCTTCTGCATGGGCCAAGCTCTTTCTCCACACAAGGACCCTGGGAGATAAGGGGCCCAAGTGACCTCTGGAGAGCTTTTCATTAATGGTGCTGGTTTTGTGCTTCTCTGAGACGCTCTGTTCTTCTGACAAATCACCTGTAACACAACAGGGTCTGTAGTTCCGGGGCAGGCCAGCAGCACATATAAACCTACATGAGCACTTGAATTAATACTATCTGCACTTAGTTGTGAGCCCATAGCCAACACTGGGTGACAGGAGCTTTCTCTTAAACCCTTCAAAATGCTTCCAGACATCCTACAGGTTCCAGGGCTCCAAACCTCAGTGCTGTTATGGCTTTCAGCAGGACTGTCCATCCTGTCCACACTCCAGGAACAGCATGCTTTTTTCCCACTCATTACCACCAAGAGGTACCACATGGCACTGAAGACCATTTGTGTTCATTCTTCTTGCAGCAGCAGGGAACCTCAGGATCAGGCAGCCACAGAAACAGATGAGATCAAGATCTTTCTCATTTATTTTCCTTTGATGTCATACCTATGTTTGTGTAACATGTTATAGAAGGCACCTTTTCTACTATAGCAACAGCGATCATCACCTTCCCAAAATAGGTTGCTGTAAATGCCATTTCCCACTGCATCCACCTCCTACTCCCACAGATACTACAACAGTCCCTCTACTAGATGCTGGAGAAAGCTGTGCAAGAACATGTATATGCCTCAGAACAACCCTGTAGTCTTCTGCTGTGAATGGTTAAAATGCACATACTTTAGTAAAATGAGAATTAGAAGCACCGCCATCAAACAATATGAAATACCATTAAAAAGGAAGCTCATTGTTCATTACCCTTTCATGAATAAAAACAGCCAGATAAAATATCAAGGTCATAACAGTTACTTCACTGCCCACAAGGACACATCACAGAACCGGTGTCCCAGATACCCTGGATTTCATCAGCTTCTGCTCACCTGGGGAGCTGTGATAGATACGTATCTGCCTGTCCTCATGTTATTTCAGCTGCAAGGTAACTCATTCCTGTTTAAACAAGTAATTTTTGAGATTTCACCCTGAAGCAGAGATGGGTTATAAGTGAACTCATAGTATGAGTTGGCTGGGCACGGTTTAACCTGTGACAAGTTTGTTCTTCCCAGTGAAGGGCCATCCCCATCAAAAATCCCCAGTGCCACGAGCCACAAGCCAGGCAGGCCTGCAGTGCCATTACCTCCATCCATCCTGCTTTCACCAAGCCTCAACCATAAATATCCACCAAGCCTCGTGGGGCAGGCAGCACCTCTCACCCTTGTCGTTGCTTCCTCCGACGTACTTGAGGAGTTTGACTGCTCCTTCCTTCGAGGCTTCATCGAAAGGCTTCCCCACCACCTCCACCGCCGCAAACCGCCCGCCCTCGCACGCCCTCTCCTCGTAGCTGACCTGCTCCTGGGGAAGGGGAAGGAGATGGGGATGGAGACGCTGACAGGAGGAATGCGCTGCCCTGAGGTGATACCCGCTTTCCCTCGCAGCGCCTTATCCGGCCCCGCTGGCGCAGAACCGCCCCAGGGAACAGCGCCGGCCGCTCGCCCCGCCACGGACCTTCTCGCCCTTGCTCAGCAGCCGGTAGGGCCATGCCTCCACCGTGCTCAGCAGGGAGTTCTTGACCATGCCCAGCATGGTGCCGCTCGGCTCAGCTCTGCCCCGCTCGGCTCGGCTCTGCCCCTCTCGGCTCGGCTCGGCTCGGCCCCGCTCGGACGAGGTGGGAGGGCTGGGGCCGCCCCGCCGCCCGCAGCGCGGCCATCGCCCCCAGGGCGCGCCCGAGGCCGCCTGCGCCGCGGGGCCGGGGCGGTGCGAGGGCTCCGGGAGCGAGCGGGGAGCGGCGGGGATGTGGAGCTGCAGAGCGGCGGCCGCGGGGGTGAAGTAACGGAGGGCGCCAGGAAGTGTGAGGAGTCATGAAGTGCGGGAACAGATGGTATTCCTCTCTGGGAGACAGGAAATAGGAGAGGAAACATGAAGGGAATGAAATACAGGGAAAGGGAAGTACTGGCAAAGTGTGTCATGCGTAGCATGGGAGGGCACTGTGCTCCTGAAACTGCAAAATCATAACCTCTTTTTTTTTCTTTTTCCCCAGAACTAAAGGGGGACATAGTTGTTTTTTAAAGAAGTGCTCTGTGTTGCTGGATGTTGTAAGCTTTAGGTCAAGGGTAGATTTTGGAATGATGTTTGATCTCCCTCCACTGACCATCCAAATGGTCAGCTCTGTTTAAAAGTCCGTCCAGATCCCGTCCTGGAAATACATGTAACAGAAAGCTTAGATGGCTTATGTAGCTGGATGTATTTATATGCATAGAAGACTTTGACACTTTGTGACCACAAGTTGTTTTTGGTTGTATAAGCCATGTCAAAGGACAAGTGCCAGCTAGAGAAAGTGCCTTACCCAAGATCTTTTAAAAAGAGGTTAGCAGAGGCAGAAATGAAATACTAGTCCCTGGGAATCAGTCCCATGGGTCAGACCAGCTTCCCCATGCAGATGAGTCAGAGGCACCTCAAGGTGGTTGCTCAGCTGGATTCCTGCCTCCTCAAATAGAAGGTGAGCGGACGAGAAGTAGGCTGACGCATAACCTTTCTATATTCTTAAGGAGCAAAAAAGAAAATTGTAAAAGAAATAGGACACTAAAACCGTTCCATCTAGAGAGAGGGTCACGCAAAGGCAAAGAAGTTAAAAAAGCTGGCTGTTATCATCTGATCAAACAGGCCATGTTCAGGTCAGGGAGTTGGGCTGGAGCCTGGGCTTTCACAGAGCGAATGACAGGGGCTGCTATCAATGGTGACAAGGTCACAGACCTAGTAATTTATTAACCATTTATATTACTTGGTTTATTCACCATTATGCAAGAAATTGCAGAATTGCAATATACATTGCATACTGCAGCTTATTTGTTCTCTTTTAAAGCAAATGGTGAGATTCTCCATTGTGCTGAGGAGTTTTTGCCAAGAATACAAACTTGCACATATGAGTGTAGGAATACATGGACTGGGTCAGACCGGGGGTCCATCTTGCCCTCTCCTCTGTCCCTGTCAGAAGCTGATGGTGAACATCTAGGTATAAAGTAAAAGCATGATCTGGCCTCCCACCACCGGCCATCTGTGACTTGAGGGACTGAGGGAGGTCTCATCTTTCTGTTTCAAGTCCTCAATTTATACAATTTCAGGTTGCCTGATAAAATGCTCATGTCTAAAATACAACCATGAAAACTAACGTTTATGTTGTATTCTTCCTCCAGAGGCCCAAATAACCAGCGGCCCCTACAGCCCCAAGCAAAGCATCCCTTTGAGGGACCAGCAGTCTGTGCAAGCAGGCAGCTGTTGCTACAGCACAGCCTAGAAACTCTGAATACAGAATAACAAGAAGCTAGGGGCCTTTCTCTCTGTTATTCCTTGTAATTTATGTAAATATATTCTGGGATCAAAATACTCTACATTTCCTGAGAAATTATGATGACAACTTCAACAAAGGCACAACTGTATCCTTTTATCAGCCTTTTCATAGTCTTGAGTTTTTCCTTTTCTAGCTAAGCAGTGTTTCAAATTCTCAAGCAAAAGCCAAGGAGAGACTTTCCAAGTTAGAGTTTTGTTATTTTCTGAAAACCTGAACTCAGAGAATTTACATCCGGGAAATATTTATCAAACTGTCTCATACACTGCTCATACCTCCCCCACTCAGCTAAGTCCTAGGCTGCAGCCAAAATTCTTATTGTGTTAATTCTTCAAGTCCATTCTGAAAGATTACATATGAAACTAGTTTTTTTGCCTTTCCCTTTAGAGGTTATTGTAGTGTCACTGAATTTCTTTCCATAAACTCAGGCTTTGGGAATCCTTAAATAGCTAGTCTGCATCCTCACTTTTTGTGACTGCAGAGTGTTTTCAAAACAACTATCATGCCAGACACCCCCACAACCACTTAGACATAATCCGTTCTTTATTTGTGTTCTCATAAATTTCTTCATCCAGACCTTAAAGAAAACTGGTTTCTTTTCCTCTCTGTCTCTCCTGCTTATGTTTCAACACATTTTATGTACACAGTTGACTGCAATGCTGAATGGAAATTTCTGTATTGGATTTATCTTTAGAGACCTGAAGGGCAAGCCCACTCTATACTCTGTTCAGTGCATAATTTGATTTCTGCACTCTTTTTTATCACCAGCTTTACTGTCAGGAAGAGACAAGCTGAAGGCAGGGTATTCTGGGTAAGCCCTAAGGGACCAAAGTCTTTGGACTGTGGGGTTGTTAATTTTCTACGGATCTTAATTGTGCTAAACGATGTTGGGAAATGTCTGGAGGTCAGCGCTTGCACATGGAGAAAATAGTCTGTGAATTAGACACCAATTGAATTATTATCTGTGATTTTGGGGACTGAAGAGTCTCTTAAGCGATTTTGGAAAATCCTTCTAGACACCTATCTTTGCCATTAGGTATCTAAATAGTTTTGAGAAAACAAATCCCCAGGTTTCCGTGGGTCTTGGCAGAAACCAGTTCAGTGTGCTTCAGAGTGCTGGAAATTCTGAACTGAATAACACCATTCTGAGTGCACAGTTCCAGGTAGCTAGAAAAAGACTCTTTGCAGAAGGTGGATGTTCAAATTTGGTCCCTAGCAATTGACATAACATCAGTATTGAAGCATGATGTACAGACCAAGGTTATCCAACACTACCCACCCTCTAAACATGTGAACATGGAGAACAGGTTAAGGCTAGATTTTGAAACATGACTTCCTCTCCTTCTCCCTGCCAAGCTGGAAGTGCCAAGCACTAATCCATCTTTCTGCATTCATCAGCTGTTCTGCACTTTTGAAGTTCAAATTTCCCAGCTGTTTCAGATGGAGCACTTTAAAAATAGGGCAGAGAGAGAAATTTACCTGATCTTTATAGAAAGAACTTCCTCTGATAAGCAGAAAGAATGACTATAGACTATAGGTATTCACACTCAAGTAAACTGAGATAGTCAACTTTTTTTCTTGCGATACAAAAGAGCCATCATTAAAGAATAGGGTCAGGTTTCACCTACTGACCTATGTTTGGAAGGCAGCAACAAAGTGCAGAAGTTCTGGTCTCCTTAGCAAAGCTGACTTGTGTGCTTTACTTCATTCTCTCCAGCAGTGTCCCATTGAGAAAGGCTTAAGCAGATGTAAAAAAAAAAACCAAAAACATTTCCCTTTTTTTTCTGGTAGAGAATTAACTGCTCTGAGGTCTCCTGCGAGCATACAATCTTCTCCTGTGCATCGGGAGTCTCCGCAGCTGAGTATTTCCACGCCTCTGGCTCTGCAGAGCACTCAATCGAAGGGGAAGAACAGTTTTGCTGATGACATTGAGGCGTTCGTTCAGTTCTTCCAGCCTTTTCCTTATGGACTGGACTTCCCGCACAAGATTGTCCACAGCCGCAGAGACTGGGCGGAGACTACAAAGAGTAATACAGAAGAATAACTCTGTTTAGGGAGTGCTTCTGAGCATGCAAAGTAATTTACCATGACCTTTGTTTCTTAGTGGGTAAGGGCCCTTAATAATGAAAGAGTTGCAAGTAACCATTACAAGATGCTTCCAAAGCTACCCTGCCCCTTTGGTGATGAGAATTCATCTGAGGTGCCCCATCTGAATCACGGAAACCTTCAGGACCAGCGTGGGCAGCATGGTCTTTCCACTACCTGATTTTGATTAGTATTGATTAACTAGGAGTAGACATGGAGGCTGGGCCAGCGATTCGCGTGGAGTACTGGTAGTCCTCAACATTTCCAATGCACCAGTCTGTGTCCTTGCCAGTAAACTCTTAATTCAAAGCCCAGTGCAGGATAGTCTCATTACATCTTCCTGGTCTATGGTTAGAAATTTCCAAATACAGGACTCAATATCATCCCTGATAATCTTGGACATCAATGAATTTCAGCACTGTCAGTATGGAAGTTGTGATGAATTCTGTGCTAGTAACAACACCCACCATGCAGCCAGGGAGAAATCCACTGGATGCCAAAGGCCAATATATATCAAGTATATCCTCCTGAAACACTAATTTGTACAGATATTGTGTGACCACCTGACTAGTGCCTTTTTTATTTTTCTGGCCTTTCCTCTTCAACTGGTTCAATGCAGTATTTGCAAACAGATTTTTTTTCTTGTTCCTAAAGAGAACAGTGAGTTATGAAAGACAGCCACTTGCTTTATGAACAAATCTGGTTTAAGTGATACTAGGTTTCTAGTAATTCCCAGTATTCCCCTCTGCTCTCTCTCTTTCATTGCCTTTCCCACTCTTTTGCTAGAGATATGAGATTGAAATAAATTTTGTGAGTGTGCTCAACAGTTAATATTTCCTGCAATGCAAAGGGGGAATGAGATGACACGAACTAGTGAATAGCTTTCTCAGATCTAGGTGTTAGAGACTGAAATTAAAAAAAACCATCACAGGCCAAATCAGCTTCTTTTCCCTGACCTGTGGCCAAGTCCATGTGTGGATTTATAGCACAATTCATTTTTTCCAGCCTGTTCTCACAAGTGTGAGGTGCCAAGGACATTTTCTTTAGGGTAATTTTTGTAATACAGTGATGGCAATTGAGAACGTTTCACAATTAATAGTCAGCAGAGTATTCGGTTTACTAATCAGAGCTGCTGGTACAACAGATACCAAGACAGTATGTTTTATTTCCCACCAGCTGAGAAATATGAAAACCCATCTTCAAGAAGATGAATCTCCCTCAAGGAAGGACACCCAGGAGAGGACTGAAACCTACCTCCAGATGAAGGGAATTACCTGGAGAACTCAGGCAGTAGAGCATTTGGGTTGTTCAGCAGGGTATGCTTCATCTGCCAGAAGATGTCATTTCCCCATTTCTCAAGGGTTTGAGTAATGCTGTGAACAACTTCTATGTTGACCTTGTCAGCTAGGTTAGAAGGATGTCCATGGAAGAGAGGAAAACAAATGTGTCAGAACAAGAAAACATGAGCCAGTGCTACGAGTTTGATTCCATTCCCCATCACAACTCAGTTGCAATGAAATGCCAAATACTAAACATATGGAGGATCTAAATTAAAAAGCAGATAACTCTCCCTCACAGTGTAATTCTCTGCCTCCAGGTGCCCAGGTTTTCTGCTGTCACTGGATACTCCAGCTGATTGTTACTAAACCCATTTTTTACTCCAGAAGTCTCAGCAGCTACCCAGGAATCAAGAAAGAGCAGTCATGAATGAGCACTATCTGTCTCACTCCAAGGACAAAATAGGCAAGTCTGCAGCTCTGAGTCACTGTATGCCTCCCATGCTGACCCACCACCATGACCTCCTACCGCCTTCTCTGTAGTTCCATTTCTGATGCTGGTCCAGAAAGTCCTCCTGAGATTTACTGCAGGGCAAAAGGATGAAGAGGAGGAAAAGAGGAAGAGTCACCATGACAGCTGTTGTAGGATCTTGACTTCCCCTTGCTCTGTGGAGACAAAAAGTCTTGCTAACTGCTTTATTTGTTTTTTCCTTTCTTTTTCCACTTCCCATCTGTCACCACAACATGTTCTTATTTAAATGTTCAAGTTGCTCAGTCAAGATTTTACAGAAGCACAGGGACTTTTCTTTTTCACAAGTACAAACCTTACTTTCTTTTCAAGCAACTGAGAGGTACTGAGATGCTCCATCAACTGGAAGCAGCTGGGAAAGTAGCTTTGCTTCATATTGCTTCATAGCCATGTTGGATAGCACCTTATAGCTGTAATTGTTCTATCAGTGTCAGGAGAAGGTACTACAAGGTATGAAAATAGCTGCATCTCTACTTTGTGTTTGGGAGAAACAAGGTAAAGAGCAATGAAACAATTTATCACATATCTCATATTGGCCAGAATTAAAAAATGTTCTTTTTGATCTGATCCACTAACCAGTGGCAATATCTTAGATGCTGCCCAGTGATGGAGCCTCGAAGGCAATCCCACCCCACCATGTACTCTCTCCACCTTGCCCTGGTGTCAGGGGCTTCCTTCTGAGCAAAGCTTCAGAGTTGACAAGATAGGTATATGAAGAGATGTGAACACTTACCTAAGCTCCTTCCTTTCTTTCAAGTTTACTATCATTCCCAAGCCAAGGAAGTCAACCCTAATCTACAAGCCCTCCTGGACAAGTACCATCTCTAAATGTAAGCAGATAAATCAGTCTCTCCACAGCTTACTCATGCTAATTTGTTATTCTGTCCTAATAAAGTAGTCCCTCAGTGTTGAGTCTGATATTAAAATTAAAGAAAAAAAAAAGTCAGGAACAGCTGTTCTGGTAGATATTGGCTGAAAATATCAATTACGCACATATTGCACATAGCAAACAAAAAAAATGCATTGCCAAGTTCATGGGTTTTAGTGATGATTTCAGTCATCTGTAGTCACAGTGATGGAGGGGCTCGTGTGAGAAGTAGGCACATTCAGAAAATCCAAATTATGCTCCTGTTCAGGTACATGCATCAAAAGCCTAAGATCTCACTGCAAAATATGAGGACATTAAATTTCTTTTTGAATATAATATAACCCTCATCTCCTAACCATTTGGGAAGCATTCAGTCACCTCAAAACCTACCAAGAGCTGTAGCAGATAAAGCAGAAAATAAATTATTCCTTTCACTTTGTGCCTTTCTTACATTTGATCACTAGTGCATTTTAATTGCAACTGCATTTATTTTTCTGCTATTTAAAGTACCAGTATGAATATAGCCATACCAATGGAAAATATCATGATACTTTAAAAATATTGCTTTCCACCTGTCAGGATGTAATTTGTACTTAGTATTCTTCATCTAATTGGAGTATTCATATAAAGGAAAAATAAATTAGCTTCTTCCTATCTCAAACATACATACACCTCTTCTTCCCCCTAACTCAGAGCTGCCTAAATGAAGATCTTTTAGAGGGTCTGATGATATCACCAAGGCTCATAATGAAAAGGTCTTCATGGACATTCTTGAAACTATTTGTATTGACACCATACCTCCTCTGCCTCTCAGCTTTTCCAGATGACTGCTCCAGCCTTTACACTTTTTCTCCACCCTCTCTTTCTTTGAATGACTATGCTCTGCACATGCCTTTTTAATCTCCCCTGATGGGAAAGGACTTACCAGACACCGATGTGTCTAATTGCAAATGATTTGAAAATGCTGCCAACATCAAGGAGGCAGTGTGGCTTCCAAGCTAATTCGAAAACTTCCTGAAGAGATTGTCTATTTCTTACTCTTTCCACGTCCCACTTGTTTCAATACCCCACAGCTGGGTTACTTTGATCTTTCTGTATTTATTAAAAGAAGGGTGGTAATAAATTCCACCTACATCTGATACTGAAAATCCACCCTACTTGAGTTCAAACATTTTAAAACATCAGATGTCCAAATGAGTCACAATACCCACATGTTCTATTTGCAGGGCCCCTCACAGAAAAGTTTCTTTGTAGCTTTGCTCCCTGCATTCCTGAGGGTCTACTGTAATTTATTATCACAGTAAACATCAGGTTATAATCATCTTTGAAATAGATTTTCTTACCTCAGACACACAGAAAATGAGCAATCTTCCCTCTCTTAGGTGGAATTGTAGACAGCAAATGGATATTCACTAACAAAGTTTCTAGCTTAAAAAGTCTGCACGGTCATCTGTAATAGGAACCAGATCCCAAGCCCATTCAAATATGTCTTTTGATCTATAGCAGAGTTGCACTGGAAAGTACTATCAGGGTAGAACACGGATTGACAAGTAGGGAGAACTCTCTCACATCCTTGGATGGAAATGCTTTCCTAAATGGAGAGAATAACAATAACAACATACTAGCTTTGTCATTGTTACTATTAATTACAATAATATGGAGTGCTGTAAGAAAATTACATCACATTCTGCCCTTGGAGCGAGGTAGGCTCAGTGATTCACTGGACAGTCTGTTCATCTGCAAGCCATGAAGACCAACATTGTCTCATTAATGCACAATTTTTTTTCATCTTTTAACCTTTCAATTCCTCACTTCAGCATGATAAAAGAGCTCAGCTAGCTTAATACCCTGAGCACAGCCCTGCTGGGATCAGCAGTTGTGCCATCCAAGCCAGAATCCCTGCCCCAAAGCAGAGTAGTGCCAGTATTTGAACTCCCATCACTGTCCCTCTCACATTAACCCCTTTTGCTCTTGTTGCTCCATTTCCAGTGCTCATCCTTCTTTACAACGTAGCGGGTAATCACAGCAGAGCACTGAGATTTCACTGGCATCTGCCCCAGACTTTGATACACTGAGGTCAAGCGTGATAACTAAGTTCACCACTGCTTGTGGGTCGTGCTGCCTGCTAGGATATGGGGGAATTGCCTAGGTTATCTGCTTCTGGTACCAAACACAGCTGCGTTTCAGAGAGCCCTCTCTCCCTTGAAGCCTGAGGAGAACACACTCATCCTATTGCAGACATGTGAGTTGTGCTACGATGCAGAGCTTGCCTGCTCCTTGTATATCGAGGGCTTGAAACCTTCCCCTGTACTTCTGACTGCTCTAAACACATGCACTCTCCTGAGAGCATGAGCATCCCAGTGTGTTAGCCCAAGCCCATGCATGCTTTGAGAAGAGGGTGTTGTTGATTAGAGTTATCAATCATTGTAGTGATACCTAAAATGAAGGATTTTCTTTTTTTGCATTTGAACATTGAACTACAAGGGAATTACATTTGTGCTTTTCATTTGAATTCTATTCTCCTCTCATAGTTTTCCCAAGTTCCTTTCAAGTTACTTTTCAGGCTAAGCTGAAGAGCGATTCTGGATTTTGGGTTGTTTGCAGAGAAATAAAATATACTTTTAAGTGAATCAGGGAGTTTGATCTCAGGTAAATCATAAATACATAAAATGCAGCTCTCACTCCAATGATTATGGATACTTAAACATCAAAGTATGTTTAAGATCCTCTATTTTGTAAAAGATCTCAATAGATAATAAAGCTATATTTGCAGACTGTTGGAATTACTCTATCTTTTTTCCTTCTATCTTTTTTATTTTAATTGCAATATTTTAAGAATATTTTAAGGTTGTATTACTTACACACACCCAACTAAAATGTTCTGGTTTATGTATTAGGTTCAAGAAGGTTTAAGTTATATAAACCAAACAGCTTCACATTAAAAAAAAAAGCATATTGTAGCTGCACACATTTTCTAAGTTAATGCCAGTTCTGTGAGAACTTCCAGCCTGTGATCCTGAAAAGTCTCTGAGCTTTTAGAGGAGAGAGCTGCCAAGTCTGTGAGTCCAGAACAATTAAAGTATGTGCAAGCTCTACTTGCAAAGCGGATGGCATTTGTTAGCACTCCAAGAAAAAAAAAAAATCAGCATAGTAGAAACATTAGCATATGTTTGTAGAATTATGTAATGGTGCAAAGACCATGAAAAAAGCCAAAAATAATTTTAAAAATTGGATCCTACAATATTAACCCAGCCACAGCGGTATAGCTAGAATATTACCTGTTTCAAAAGCCCTTGTTATAAATCCTTTGTCATGTATTATCCTTCAATTTACTTGTGTGGGTATAATGCTATATGTTTGTACACACACATACACTCTGTTTCGGGTTGACATAACAATATGTAGGAATAATAATATCTTGAATTTTTCAAGTTTGGCAGTATATTTGAGTTAAACAGTGCTTTTTCATATAATTAAGAGTCACACTGCTCATTTTCTACCTGACTGTTGTGTCAAAGTGAAGAGCATCTGAATCCCTGAAATAGCCTGAGCATCCTGTTAGACCAAGAGGTCTGATTGACAGTCCCGATGGCAGAGAGCTAGGGTGATGCTGTAGCCAGCAGGCAGCCATACTGGTGATAAAGAAGAAAAGAAAATGCCATCCAGGTGCAAAGCACACATCTACTGCAATTCACAACATTAGTAAAGTATTGTTGGTTTTGAGGAGGTAATATTCACCTTTATGCCTCTTCTCCAGGTGTTTGTGCTTTTTCAGGATGTCTTATCTTCAGCTCTCTTTCATTTAGTGCTCAGTCCTTCCTTTTAAGTTTCCTCTCTCTGGATAGGCACTCACAGACCTTGCACTTTCCATGTCTGCCTGTCTGACTGCCTGACTAAGGATTTGCTTTCTCTTTCTTTCTCCCTACTTCTCTCACTCTGCACACCCCTGTCCTCTGCAAATGAAGGTAGCAATCCTCCAAACTCCATGTCCATGCCAGTCTACACATGTTCCCTCTTCTCCTTGCTCTTCCTGCAGCTGTCTTTAGAGTCCCTCAACCCAACAAGCTCTTTCTGAGGTGTATGGGTATGTTTCCTCCAGAGGAAGAAACAAAACATTCCTGGGAAAGAAGGCAGAGAATTGTATACAAGTATTACCTTTGTTCTTGAGGCCAGTTCTTCTGTGACGAGGCTTCCAAATCTCTGCCTCCCTGCTCCTTTCTTCTCCTTACTACCCTCTCTGCATTTCAGCTTGCAACGAGTGACGTGTCCCTCTTCATTTCCCTGCTTTCCACATTTCCACAGTCTTTCCGTGGAGCCTCCTCCAGCTGTACCTCTCTTTACCCCTCCCTCCCACTCCTGCAAACTAGCCATCTCTCCCCACACATGGGAGCCTTATGAGAAGGAAAGCCTGGGCAATGGAGCCCTTCTCAAAAACAGTTCTGTCTGCAAGGACACCCGTGTATCTTTGCCCTCACTTCTTTTGGGCAGCTCTCAGCTGCTGGCTCTCTGGCACAGCTATATGACTTCTTGTACTAGTCACAGTTTCCACTATGCAGTGCTTCTCTCTGGCTGCTTGAACCCTCCAGCCATCCAGTCATGAATTTGTTCACCGCGTTGTTCCTGCCTTTTAACTAACAGGCCAATTAATTCCCTGCTGATTAGTTCATTCCTGATGCACTCTGCCAAATCTATTTCTGGTGGAATAAACAAGGAGGGGTGAATCGGCTGCAGTGTTGTTGTTTTTTTCCCCTGACTCCCTCCCCCAGGTCTGTGCCTGCCAAATCAAACAGGGGCTTGGGTCTGGTCAGTACTGAATAATGAGATTTCCAAACAAAACCAAGGTGTTAAAGTGATGAATTTTGTGAAGCAGTAGGTGAACCCCTGGCTCTGGTCCCATGTCCATGTTGAACTGACATTTTGCTGTGATTTGAGAGGATGTGCAGCCGCCACAGCCCGAAGCTGCAGAATTGCTGCATACGTAGGCTCATGACTAGACCCATGGCACTGCTTGCGAGTGCCGTGGCCAAATCTGCATTCTTCTTGATATTACTTCTCCAGTATCAACTGGCAAGAACACCCTCTCTGTTTCCTGACCAACCTATTCTTACTTAACTCAGTTTTCCACAGCCAAGACGCTGCACTCAATAGTGAGAAAAAAGATGCTTTTCTCACAGGGCAAAGAACTGTCCAGCCACTCAGAATAAAAGCAAACACCCAAAAGTAAGGAACCAGAGGATATGTGTAAGTGATACAGACAGAGCAGTTACAAATGCAGTATTGTGATTGCAACAGAGTGATGTTGGTTTAAACCTGTTGAGGAGCTGATTGTGAGGAAAGCTGAGTGGCATCCTTTTAAGCACAGTCCATAAGCATCAGCCAGTGCTATTATTTAGTCAGGCACTTAAATCCAATCAAGAAGAGAGAGGTTCCACTGGAACCAGACTCAGGGATATCTGCTTCTCTGACACCAGAAGCATGTGGTTTTGGCTGCTCCTGCTCCCCCAGTCCCACTGGTTCTGTGGCAGGGAAATTTCTGAGAAGACTGCCTTGTTTATGGAGCCTTGCCACTGAAACAGCAGGACACTCATTTGCAAAGTTATAAAACACCAGTTTTTAAAATCAGCCTACAATATACAGGCTTTACACAGACCAGCCTCTGGAGGAACTGGAAACATATTTTTTCAGGGCTCAAACAAGCAAACAAAATGTCCAGGCAACAAGCAAATAACCCAAACAATCATCTGCCTCCAGCTGTTCCCCATTCAGCATGTGGCAAACACAGTCCTGTTATGCCTTTGCAACGCCTCTTCCTGCTAAGAGGAAGCAAACTGCTGATGGTCAGTGTGAGATGGGGACACCAGCTTGAGGAATGCTCTGAGCAAGAACTCCTCCATGGGGGCATGACACAGAGACATCAGCTAAGCAAAGCTGATGGGGAAACACACTCCCAAAACCCTGGTTCAAATCCAAACTGTGCTGGTGAAGGGTCACAGAGCGTGCCCAATGTCCTGGTCTCGTGCCAGCAGCCTGCTAGCTCAGAACAGCTCTCAGCAGGCAGGGGTGTGTATCAGAGAAATCCCGCATTCCCTGTGCCTCCTTGGGGATTGGCAGGACAGGAGGGAGCTCTATTATTTCCTATCCCTGTTTCCTTTCATCTACCATCCACATACCCAGTGATGTGACAGGATCACTGCCCAGCGCACTGTCACCACCATGGCTGCATTCAGATAGTGATACCCAGCCATGAGGCATCACTGTACCACACTAGCAGAGACTGGGGAACTTTAACATAACCAAATAAAAAGGAACTCCTTTATTTTTTGTTGTCAAATTGCTGTGGCAGTGTTGTAAGCAACAGCAGGGTGTTCAATCTGCTCTCCTGCATGAGGACCACTGCTTGCAGGCAGTTCTTTAAACTTGAGTAACCTCAGAATAAAGCTTGCTTGTGATATGCACGTCTGTCTGTGGCTCTCTCAGGACACAAAAGATCTCTGAGACAGCAAAATCCTCCTGGTACGAGCAACATCTGCAGAAACATTTGTGGTCTTTTCCTCAGAACCTGGTTCAGCCTGCAGCTTTTGGGCAGGTGCAGATTTAGCAAGCTGTGGGCAAAACAAAAGGCACTCAAACTCTCCCTGTAACTCCATATGCCTTGCAGGGCGTTTGTGCTCTGGGCCACGTGGGAGAGGCAGTATCTGAGGGTCTTCTCAACACTGCTGCTTGTGTCCAGCCCTGGCTGCCATGGACACACTGAGCCAAAATACCCCGAGTGCAAAAACTGGGCGCCCTGAGTAAGGCGAAATCACAGAGGAATTCTGGACACGACACAGGGAACAGAGGGCAGGCTGGCTCTGAGATGGCAACATTTGTAGGCTTTTTAAAAGTCCACACACAAGTCACCAGGAATTTCAATAAAGTTCTGAAGGGCCACAGACGATCCTGGGCAATTTCTAGGAGCATCTACCTTTGGAGCTGCCCCAGGGCTGGCCAGCCAGCCAGCCCCTACTGGACTGTGACTTGCTTCAGCCCTGCACTAAAGCCAGAAAGCAGTCTGTCTAACTCAGCTCCTCTCTCCCCAGCCTGGCTTATGGGGACAGTCACCTCCATCAGTGCTGTGCCCCTTT
Source organism: Atrichornis clamosus (assembly GCA_013400975.1). Taxonomy (NCBI): domain Eukaryota; kingdom Metazoa; phylum Chordata; class Aves; order Passeriformes; family Menuridae; genus Atrichornis; species Atrichornis clamosus. Next base: position 4,576 of record WBMZ01012108.1, on the reverse strand, counting down.
GCCTGCCTGTCCCTGCACAAACCACCACTGCTTTGAGATCTCACTCACTCAACTACAGCCATTTCTCTCTCATTTTAGATCAAGTCAAGTGCTGTGCACCTGTGAAGTATTGCATTCTTCCCTTGGTACCATTTCATACCTGCTTTGGACCGCTGCAAGTGAGCAAAATGTCTCCACCTCAGGATGCTTCCTCCCTTGCCTAGCTGTGATGATTGCATGTCACTGCTCCAAGCACAGGCACCTGCAACTGGACTCAGAATGCTTGTGGCATTGCCATGAGCTCATGCAGGGAGGCAAGGCTGTCAGAGAAAGCCACAAAGGACGACAGGGAACACAGGTCTGGCACTGAGAGCCTTCAAAACACTTCACAGCATGCGTTGACCTTGTGTTGTCAGACCCAACTGGTTAGAGGGAAGAGGGCAATTCCCAAGGGCGCATCAAGATGTATGCTTGCTGCTGGACAATTTGTGGGATTCTCCAGCAGATGCTGCCTTCCCTTTTGCATAACATACCTCTTTATTATCTTCCCTCTTCTTCTCTTTATTGCATCTCCAGTTCATACGCCACTAGGCACTTCCCTCTGGGCTCTCAGCCACAGGACACCCAGCATGGGCAGAACAACACTGAGACTGGAGATAGACCCATCAGGAGTTCAGTTGGGGCAGCCCTCCACTGTAACTCCCTCAACGAACACACCCCATGCCTGCCCCTCTGAAGGCAGCATGTGGGCACACCCTACAACCTCAGGTGCTGCACAGATGAAACTTTTGCACAGTTCTGACCATCTCTTGGCCTTTTCTCATACTGGGGTGAACTGGTGTTGGTTTTACTGCCGGGGTTTATTAGAAACTCCATGGTCGTCTGCACTGTTTGAAATTTCTTGAAGTCTGCCTGCTGTTTTGAACCTGCTAGAAATGTTATTGCCACTTTTCCTGGTTTTACGTGCTTCTATTGTTTCTTACTGGTAGCTTTCACTGTTTGAACAAGCATTTCCTATTTATTGCAATGTCTGCTCCTATGTGACTGCTCTGTCATGGAATGACTCAGCCAGGCATAGGAGGAAAGATGATGGTATCCCTGGCCCTGTCATGTAGCCATGCAGAGTAGAAGGATGGGACGAATAGAACAGGTAAAAGCATTATCTGAGCACTAATAGAAGTGCGCAGATAGAGGTTATTTCTTCCCTCTGGACACCTGCAGACAGGTACAGCTGAGAATAGCTCCTGTCCCAGCAGCTCATCGGGAGGTGATTGCTCCTCTTACACCAGAGCTGTATGCAATCACTCCATTGTGCAGCTCTGCACGAGTTACCTTCTCTAGCTTGAAGACCTTAAGTAGCAGTGCTTAATGTGGGTCCTTTCAGTGTTATGGAGCAACCAGAGGTTCTTGTGCCAGCAGGCTGGAAAAGGCTGTAATCTCTGGCAAACAGGTGGCAAAAAGCAATGCAATGAGGTGTGGGACTGTCCCACTTAATCCTGCCCTGCTGAAGCCCAACCAAAATTTCATTCTCCATTTGTTTGCATTAGCCCCATCCTTTACTAAATGATGGGTAGCTGTACAAGGGGGATAACTGCAGAAAAAGGGCAATGTATCTGCCTTGTGGGTCATTCCAGGTAGGCTGCTCCAGTAGCCACAGCAGAAAAGAACTGAACAAACTGACTGCAGGGCAGGAGGGGAATTATGCATGACCTGAAGGAGCTGAGGTTGTTTAGCCTGGAGAAAAGGAGGCTCAGAGGAGCCTTTTTATCACTCTCTACAACTCCCTGAAAGGAGGTTGTAGTCAGGTGGGGGTCGGTGTCTTCTGCCAGGCAACCACTGACAGAATGAGAGGACACAGTCTTAAGCTGCACCTGGGGAAGTTTAGGCTGGACATTACAAAAAAATTCTTCCCTGAAAGAGTGATTGGACATTGGAATGGGATGCCCAGGGAGGTGATGGAGTCACCATCCCTGGAGGTGTTTTAAAAAAGACTGGATGTGGCACTCAGTGCCATGTTTTAGTTAATAAGGTGGTGTTAGGACATAGGTTGGACTTGATGATCTCAAAGGTCTTTTCCAACCTAGTTAGTTCTGTGATTCTGTGACCTGTGCCAGAAGGAAATCAAGGAGAAAAAGACAAGACAGCTGCAACCTGGATGCAGACCTAGCGTGCATTATCTGGGATTTCTGGACAAGGCAGCTGTGCCTACATACTTATGTTCCTGCTGCTGTTCTAGGACTTCACCCCTTTCCTTTTGTGTGGAGTGATGGTGAGAAGTTACTGAAAGAGATGAGACTGAAAAGGCTTCCTCATAGTGTGTCCCACCATTTTTGAACCAACTGCAAAGTCTTCTGCACTGGCCCTATTGGGTGGACCCTGGATATCGCTACAGTTTGTGGAGGTCAGGTGAATATTGTGTGTCTGTACAGTGACTCCAACACACTGGCATTGCAAAGGGCATGGGTCAGGGGTGAAATTTGGTATCCAGCACGGCACAGCAAATTTACTGCAGGCAGGGTCCTCACCCTACACAGGACAGCAGGTGTCAGCGTAGATAGAGAGGGATGGCACAGGCTAACACTGATGAGGGTCTGGTGTGTCTGTATCTTCATGCTTTTTGGCTTGTAACATTTTTCTAAATTACCACATTGTCTCCACAAAGCTCTCAGACTTCCAGGCTTAACCCCAAGTATCTCATTTTTCAGCATCTGGCTTTTTCAAACTGCTTTGGAAAAAAAAATAAATAAAATGAGCAGTGACATTCACATAAATTAATGATCTATTTGCAACTTTTTGATTGATATTAGAACACTTGACAGGACCAATTTATATGCAAATCAGCTTACATTCACAGCGTAAGGAAAGAAAATTTCATTTCTCATCCTTTGCAATTCATTAAATCTGAACTCTTTGCTTAGTCATATATTCCTCAAAAGCATCAGTTTAACCACCAATCACTTGTCCTTGCAATCCATTAGCCTCACGGAGAACTCCGGGCTTAGGGAACGAGCCATTTTTGTGTGGATGCATGAAATTAAGAGTGGGCTGTGCTGTACCACAAAAAAAGCACTGCAAACTCTGGACTTTTGCAGTGTATGTGTGTGTGCCAGATGTTAGAAGATCACAAATGAGGACACCAGATTTCCCAGTTCCTGCTTCTGACTGTTTTCTGCCATTCCTTTGCTCCCAGCTCTAATTGGTACCAGAAGGATTTTCTTAGAAGGAGTCACTCTGCTGGACAGATCTTGCCCTGTGTATCAGAGGCTTTGCTAATTGAGATTTGAAAAGGATCCAGGATCTATCCCGTAAATATTTACACAGATACAGGACTGTCACTGCCCTTAAATCAAAGCCTGGAGGACAGGAAGTGGCATATGGAACAGACTCTGTATTCAAAAAGACCTGGAAGGGAAAGAATAATAACTGTGATGGCTTCTCCAGAGTTTGCCACCTGGGACTGCCCCCACAAGTGATGTGTTTTCAGGAAGGTGTCTCTCTGAAGCCCAGTGACATCAGTGGAAAAAACCCCTCTGGTACCAAGAGGTTTGGGATCAGAACTATTCTCTTTCCTGTTCATATCTGAAAAAAAATTTCTCTTCACCAGCTAGACCACTTGGTGTCTCTCTTCTGCTCCTTATTTATTGTTACTATCTAAGGAGTTTCCGGACAGACTTGGACAAGAAAGAGTAAGCCCAGTATTTGCAGAAACAGCACCTGAAACAGGGGAAAGCAAGAAAGAGCAGCAGCAGATGCTGAGGAAACATGATGTGTTCATTAGCCTACAGGAGTCTCTTTTGATATATTTAGCCCATATTCCATTCTCTTATTCACTGACAAAGGATGTAGCCTCATGAGTTTTCACACAAATCCTGACTTGAAGAAGAGGCCATGTTAGATGGTTCATGCATGGGCCTGGGAATCAGGAAGCTGGAGCCTTGTGGCTTTGGGGAAGCCACAAAACCCTCCTTGCTCAACTTCCCCATTGTGGGAAAGGGAGAATTCACTTGTTCACATATCTCGGAAGGCTGCGGTGATGATTGAGGGCAGCTTTGGAAAACACCATGGCTGTCTTTTGTAATTAAACAACAAAACCAAAAAGATAAAATAAAAAAAAAAAGTTGCAAAATAAAACAAACCCAACTGGATTTCTTCCAACCAAAAGCTTTCCACGAATGAAGGCATATATTTATAGCAATAACAATTTAAAAGGACTCGCATTTTCTGTGTAAACCACTTAGGATAAAGAGCCTATTTTCCATCTGTCTGTGCCCACACAGCCGTGCAGGCTGTGGAGAGCTGGGCTGTCCTTGGTCACGGCTCGCTGCCCCCAGCCCGCAGCGCCCTGCGGCCTCTGCGCCTCCAAGCCACCCGGGACACGAAGGGACACGGCACCTCTCACGCCTCGGAACTACAATTCCCAGCAGGCCGCGCGGAGCCGCGGGGAGGGCGGGCGGCGCGCGTGTGCACTGCGTTGTCAAGCATGGCTACGGTGCTGTCCCGGGCGCTGAAGCTGCCGGGTAAGGGCTGCGCGCCTGCGGGAGCGACCGAGGGCCAGCCGGGCCGGGCCGGGCGGCACAGGGCCGGGCCGGGCCGGGCC
>WBMZ01012106.1:20914-42882 GCA_013400975.1 Atrichornis clamosus | reverse complement strand
CGGGGCCGAGCGGGCGGCGGGGCGGGACCGGGGCCGCCTCGGGCGGCGCTTCCCACCTGCGGCGGGGGCTCCCCGCAGCCCCGGCCCGCTGCTCGGGCTCTGCGGGGCACTCGGGCATCGCCCGCCCGGAGCAGGCTGCGGGGAGCCCCCGCACGCGGGGCTGCTCTGGGCAGCCGCCACCCACCTTCCCAAAGGGCCTGCGCTGCCGGTCTACACCCAGCAAACCTGTGCATCCCACCCCTGCCGTGTGCCAGGCAGCTGCGGGCGGATGGAGAGCCCTCATTACTGCCTGCCTGGCTCCTTTTCCACCTCCAGGAACAGCCTGGTCTCACGCTCCATCCTTTGGGTGGCAGGGAAGTGGTCGTGCTGGCATGGCACGGCACACCGTGGCGCTCCAGTAACACTGCACACACTGGGGTCACACGAGCAGTGCATGTTTCCAAGACAGGCTCCCAGCCATGAGTGCAGAGCTCTGTGTGCTCACTGAAATTCAGGCTGACTCCGCACCGGCCACGCTCTGGCAGTCCCCTATCCTTCTGCACCTCCTGCCAAACGGAAATGTTCTGGACGTACTGTTCCCAGGGAAAGCACAGGCACAGCATCTTCCGCTGCGGAGGTGTATGCACTGCTGGGATGATGTCTGGGCCTCATTGTCACACGAGGAAACCTGAAATGCCCTTATAAACATAACAGCACAGGCCAGCAACCTGTCCTAGGTATGGCACGGGCTCACATTTTCCTCAAAACATGCCCACGGGTCACAGGCAGAAGCCACACACACAGCATGTGGCACGAGAGGCCACGTGAGCTCTTGCTGAAGCAAGGCTGTGCACAAGCACCCCCAGTCCCTAAGGCACACGTGTCCCAAAACCACCCCAAATTTGGTGCCTGCAGCCCTGGGACCAGGCACCTCCCAAGGGGGGCTTCAGCTCTCCCATCCCATCACTCTCTCCCACGGTCTCTCTGTGAGGATGGAGCTGCCAGACACAAAGAAAACATCTTGGGTGAGAGAGGAAACGGCTGTGGCACAGGGGATGGCAGAAGATGCTGACTCCAGGACCTCAGGCTTCGTGTGGGATGGCACTGTGCCTTCCTCTCCTCTGGCCTCCCTGGGAAGGAAAGCCTGTGGGGAAGGGGGCAGGGCCGTGTGGGTCCCCGCAGCAAGGCTGAGCAGAACAGAGCAGGAGGGAAAGCAACCAGGGAGGTTGGGAGGACAAGGACAGCCAACCTTTGGGCAACTGGAGAGCAGTGGGAGGCAAAAGGCACGTCTAAAAGCTAAAAGCCTCCGCCCACGAGCCTCTCTCAAAGATAATAGGTCCCTTGAGCACCGGCTCCTTCACTTCTGTTTCCATGGCTAAACTTCCCTGAGGGCAGCTACGCCATCTGTCAGCACAGGCTGTCCTGGGGCTGTGAGACCAGAGCTTCTGGAGTCCCCAGCCCGTGCCCAGCTGGCCCAGCCACCAGATGGCCCAAATCACCAGACCCCCATGCAGCCATGGCATTGCCAGGGCTGACAGTGAGACCAGCCCTGAGAGCTCCCGCAGCAAACAGCACCTAAAACTTTGTAAGCCTTTTCCTAACAATCACTTTCGAAGGCTGGAAAATCAGAAGGAAAACAAATCAACCACAGAATTTCAAAACTGAAAGGAAGGATTTCTTATGTTACTGACATCCCTCGTTGATTTCTTTTCTTCCTAAGGGGAAGAAAGCATTTCTGGTGGTATTTAGTTTGGCTTAAAGATGGGTTTAAGACTGTCCTTTGGGGGCAAGAAAAGAAAGTGACAGGCACTTTGGGTTCACAGCAGTCATCTCTAAAGCCTGTACATTCCCCCTTCCAGAAAAAAACAAGACAAACCCACAGACTGAGGAGGATAGCAGAGCAAGGAAGTGTGGTTCTGGCTTTTCTGTCTTGCTGACGGAGGCTGGCGCAAACCTTGGTCTGAGCAGGAGGCCCCAGTATCCCCATGCCTGACCCCATTCTATGTGACTGGGCTGGGGCAAAGCCAGAGCTGCCCGAGGGTGCAGGTAGACAGTGCTACAAGAGAAAACATCACCGGGGCTGGGGAAAAAGGGAATCGAACAACCTGGAGCTATGAGTGCAAAAACCTGCCCCCTGAAAGCATCTCCTTGGTGTCTCTCACCTCTCTGTGCTTGTCTGCGCCCCTGCAAGGGCAGTGCCTTGAGAGGGGCCCCTGCAGCAGGGGGACCGTGGCACTCTGGGTCAAACCAGGCCACGGCTGTGGCGGCGGGAGGCTTAAGGCCCGGGATGCCCCGGGCACTGGATGCAGGCAGCCGTTCGTTTCGATGTCAGGGCGCGCTGCGCTCGGCAGGACCGAGGGAGACAGCACAGGCGGTGGCACATCCTGCCCTTCGGGGACAGTCGCCGCTTCCCCCAGCTCTGGGGCAGCCGGGCGCTCCCCGAGGGGTGCTGGGGCCGAGGGCGGTGACGGAGGCGGGTCCCCGGCGGGTCCCCGGCAGCCGTGCCCGGGCGGTGCGGCCGCGTCCCGCTGCTGAGGACGCAGCTCCCCCGCGCGGCACCGCCCGGCCCGGACAGCGCGGGCGCTCGGGCTGCGGCTCCTCACGGTTCCTCGCAATTAAAACGCTTTCTACCGGGGGCAGCGAGCCCTGCTGACCTGCCCGCGACCCCCCGAACCTCCTCCAGGTGGGACGAGCCACAGCGCGCCCAGCCTTTCCGCGCAGGGGAGATGCTCCAGGGTCTTCTCCATCACCGTGGCCCTCCACTGGGAGCTCTCCAGTATGTCCGTGTCTCTCCTGTCGCTGGGCAGCCCAGCACTGGACACAGCACTTCAGCTGTGGCCCAAGCAGTGCTGAGCAGAAGGGAAGAATCCCCCCGTGCCTGCTATCAGCCCTCACCAAATTCACCCAGGACACTGTTCTTCTTCCCTGCAAAGGTGTGTTGCTGGCTCATGTTCAGCTTGTTACCTACCAGCACTCTCAGGGCCTTTTCTGCTCAGCTGCTTTCCAGCTGGGTGGCCCAGCACATACTGGTGTGGGGGGCTGTTCCTCCCCAGGTGCGGGGCTCTGCCCTTCCCTGTGCTGAACTGCATGACGTCCCTGTCACCCCATTTTCTCCAGCCTGTCTCTGGAGGGCAGACCACCCCTCCAGCTTGTCAGGCACCCCTGCCAGTCCAAAAGGACACACATCAGCTAACTTAGGGCCAAAAGCCGAGATCTCGAGCATCTTCATGGACCGGACACATCATCTTCCTTGTTATCTGGCCCAGGGGTGAGCAAGGTGAGCTACAGGCTGTGGTTGATCCTTGCTCGCTCCTGGTATGTGCTGAAGCTCTTCCCAAAACCTCCCTGTGGCCTCAGCTCAAACGGCTTTTGCTCCTGTGGGCTCAGGTGTCAGCACCACATCCTCTTGAGACAGACCAAAGCCTCAGCAGGCAGGTATGGTTTGTATTCCCATGCTGGACTCTGCAAGCTAGTCGCTGTGCCTTCCAGAGGTCACGTATGGAAAGAGGCTGATGGAATATGTCACCATGTTCCTGGGCTCTACAGCTCTGTGCTTACTGCCAGCAGCAGCCGGGGGCTCCTGAAGGCAACACTTCTGCAGCTGCCACGGGCCAGCAGAGAGAGAGGTGAGCGTGTGAAGTGAGAGGTGGACTCAGGCTGCCACTCACCTCACACAACTCATGGTTGGATGGCAGGAGGCCACGCAGCCCGGCAAGGGCCGCAGCAAGTGGTGGCAATGCCTCGTGCAACAGCTCCACCACATAGCTTGGCTGCAGGTGCCCAGGAAGCTCCCTCCTACCTCCATCCGCTGAAGGAGGAAATCCGTCTCATGGAGTGAATTAACTAGGCAGGAAAACTCATGATGTGACCCTGAGTGGCAGAGCAATTTGAGAGGGTTCCCTACTGACCTCAGCAGTGAGACCTGTGTTTACGTCTGTGAGTCAAGTGATACCTGGGTGAACAGGCACATGCACCGGAAACCACTCCGAGGTTGTCCACGGGAACGGGAAGCACGACTGCTCCAAGCCTGACCCTTCAACATTCCTCCTTCAGCAAGCCCTGGGCAGACAGAGGAGGTCTGTCCAAGGCAGAATATAAAATGTATTTAAAAATATGTCCTAAGAGCAGTAAGATTAGAACTTTCCAAGAACGGTTTTAGAAACCGGGAGCAGTCCAGGAGAGTTGCACTGTGTCACAGTGTAGCTGGCTGGGATGAGCCCCAGGCTTCCTAGGCAGGTCTGTTCTACCTATAAGAGCTTATGAGAGCAGCTTAAGGCTGGGTTTAGGAGAACTTGCCCCAAGCTGAGCTGCACAGGCACTGAGTGCAAAGCTCAGGACAGATTACTGTAGCGTCAGGAAAGTGGGACTTCGTACAAGTTCTGCCTCATAATGTTATTATGCTGAAATTCATGGCTTCCTGTTCCCATTCACCCAACAGTGGCAAATGCTGGGGCCTGATGTTCCCACCAACGTCAGAGATTTTTGGGACTCACCTGGGCTTTCCTACACATCACAGCTGCCTGTTCTGTGCCAGCACTGGGACCTACCAAGTAGGCTCCCTTAATCCATGGAATCCCCAGCCCCACAGCTACCCCACACGCAGCACAGCCAGGAAAACATGTCTGCCTATTGGTCCTGGTTTGAACAGCACAGAAGATGTCAGAGAAACCCTGGGGGTAACGTAAGGGAGTGTCCAACTCACTGACCCCCAACTCATTCCCACCACCTTCAGGGATGCAGTTGTTCCATCCAGGCTCCCTGGGATGCCGGCTGTTTGTACCCATCCCCACCTCACACTGTAATTAAACCTGCCCCTGTGATCAAGGCGAAGCTCTACCTTGTCCTGTTTCAAAATACAAACCTCCTTGAGCACACACATCACACCAGTCACACACGTGCCCTCTCTGCTGCATGGGGCTGTGCAAGACTGTCCCTGGGACAAGAAGGGCCCCCAAGGGCAAGCAGGGGCTTGGGGAAGCCATGGAACTGCTCAAGGACAAAGCAAGGAAGCAAGCCCTTCTGTTTCAATCTCCCAGGCAGAAAACCCCACTGGAATTTTCTGGGGAAACTTGGACAAAAGTGAATCTCTGAGGACTGGTTGGCTTCAGTTCTTTCGGCTCCAGGGAAACCAGCCTGGCCAACCCACATAACCCTCCCCAGTGTTGGCACCAGCCTTGGGATGTCCCTCTTGTTAATAGCCTGCTCTGCTCTCTCCTGAACTGAGCCACAGACCTGGGAGGTTGGGACAGTGCAGAGAGACCTGGGCAGAGCCTGTGCACCCCAGCCAGCCCCTGTAGGGGCTCCTGGGGGTCAGCATTCAGCACTGCCGGCAAAGTGAGCATGGACGAGGTCCAGGACAACCTGTCCTGCTCCACACAGCACTGCTGAGGGGTCCAGGCCACTGTGGTTGGACCCACAGTGCTCTGCTAAGCATCAGGAAAGCTGACCTTCGTCTTGCAGCAATTGAATCACTGCTGAACACCTCCTGGAGGGATGCATGGGCAGGGACAGGAGAAAATGGGGATTAGCAAGGCCTAACGAAAACATGACCTCTCCCTGACCAAGATCTGTGTCACAATTGACAGTATTGACAGGTCCCATGGGAATTAATGAGCTCAGCTCCTCAGTGAGCAGCCAGCGTCAGCCTGATCAGCAGCATTCAGGGGAGGTGATTGAATGAGTGGGGTGGGGATGCTGGGGCAGGTTTCTCCAGCAGTCACCACATACCTGTGACCTGCCAGTGAGGTGCCCTGGGCAGCACATCCGGAGATGGAACCGGTGCCAGCGTCACCAAACCAGCCCCAGCATCACCTGGGAGTCCTGTTAATGTCCAAAGGAGAGCTGTGAGGGTGGTGAAGGGCCTGGAGGTGAAGCCATTAGGGGAGCAGTGAGGTCACTTGGCTTGTTCAGCCTGGAGAAGAGGAGACTGAGGGAAGACCTCATTGCAGTCCACAACTTCCTCACAAGGGGAAGCAGAAGGGCAGGCATCAATCTCTTCTCTAGTGACGAGGAATAGAACCCAAGGGAACAGCAAGAAGCTGTGTCAGGGGAGGCTTAGGTTGGATATTGGGAGAAGGTTCTTCCCCCAGAGGGTGGTCAGGCACTGGAACAGGCTCCCCAGGGAAGTGATCACAGCACCAACTTTGACAGAATTCCCCAAACATTTGGACAATGCTCTCAGGCACACGGTGTGACTTGGGGTCACCCTGTGCAGGGCCAGTTGTACTGTGGTGATCTTTTGGCTCCAACTTAGGATTTTTTATGATTCTATGAAACCTGTTCCAACATGCTCTCTGTTTGCCCAGGGATACCAACAGCAGGTCACTCCACCATGGTCTGTGCCCACACCTCATTGAAAATCCTGTGGGCTTATGGGGGCTTGAGATATGTTTGGGAAGACACCTCCATACCATCAGCTTCTACTCCCACCACCTTGACTGCAAGGTCACCCTTCTCCCCTGTATCCTTGCCAATCCTACTGCTCTACACACCCCAACAGCTGTGTCCTTGAGTCTGGGAAAAGAGAGGAGAGCAGAAGCTGGGCCCAGCTCTCAGTCTCCACAGTTGGAGAATGGCCATGCACACTGAGGAGTGGCATTTCCTGCAGAGATGCCCTACCCTCATGGTCCCTTGTCATTAAACACCGTGCCTGGGACATCAGGAGCTCCGGAAGGGCTTTGGTGGTGATGGAAATGCCAAGGGCCATCACCATGTGGGTGGGAGGAAGCCACTGGTGCCCACGAGGCTGAGGTGGCTGCATCTGGCGAGAGCTGCCTGCTGGGCTGTCACGCTGCTGGGTGACTCATTGGCCCAATTCCTGGACTTCAAAAAGGCAAAGGTTCAGTCCCAGCAGGACTTCTGGTCCCCCTGCAAGTCAGAGGCATCCCCAAAAGCCCCAGTACGGGACAGGGCATCTGCCAGCGTACCCACCCTGTGCAGAGCAGGGAGCTCCATCAGGATGTCCCCTGGGCTGAGCACCCCGGGGCTACAGTACCCACACACAGTGTCCCTCTTGGAGACAGCTCACCCTACAGCAGGTGTTTGGGTAAGAGCATGGACCTCCGGTGGGAACTGCAAGGCCAGCACACGTAAGACCCCTGAATCCAAAAGCCTCACAGCTCAGGGTGTGAAGGGAGAGCAGGAGGACCCAAGGACATGGCCAGCACCGTGTGGCCCTGCAGGGAACCAAGAGGTGGATTATTAATGCTGGTGCTAGTCCCACTCCAGGAGGGACATCCTTGACAAGGGACCTCCAGGAGCCCATGTTATCAACACCCCAGTGAGTCTATAACAACACACCTGCAGACGTGACCCACCACCTGCACACAGAGCCATGCCCAAGCTGCCAATTGCTCCTGCCATTCCAGCTGCTCTAACCTTGATCTGGTGTTCCCTTCCAGCCTAAACATGAGGCAATGTGCCTGCTGCGGGCTCCCCTCCCTGACTTCACTGACCTCGACCTGTGCCACTGCCTGGCAGCGAGCCCAGCGCCCAGAGGTGGAGCCACCCGCACAACTGGCCTCCAACCCTCTGTTCTCCCGTCACACCGACCTGAGTCCCTCCCACAACATTCTGCCTGCTCCCATCCATGCAGCCCAGGCTCAGGTGACAACACATCCCTCTCCAGACAAGAATGCCTATCATGAGCTTGCTGGAGAGCTGCTGGGCACAGCAGGAAGAGTCTGAGTCAACCCATGAATTGCCCAAAGCCAAGGAAGCCATGACCTGCTTAAAGGAATCCAAGGAATTCAAGGCCGGGATGTGGTGCAGCCCTCCTGAACCCCGAGCTGTGGCAGCTGCTGACAGCAGTGTGGGTAGGTAGTGTGAGGATCTGCTCCACTCCTGAGTGATGATACTGCATTTTAAGGCCGTTAATAAACCCTCAGTGCCTGGAGGCCAGCCACAGTTGTGCTGGGGCTCCCCAGGACTAGCCAGGACAGAGCAGCATCCCCACAACCTTCACACACTGCTGCTTGGAAGTGACTTGTCCAGACCATCTCAGCCAGTTTGGCTTTTGCTGGCTCACCACGAATGAGCCACCTTCTGCCCTGATGACAAAGACATGAAATATGGCTGCACCTGCCATGTGCTGCCCAGAGAGGTGCCAGCCACACTGACTCATGGAGCTTCCAAGGGACACAACTCCCACTGAACCGAACTGAGCTGACCAGAGCTTCTGCTGAGACAGACAGAAACACAGAGAAGGGCAGAGCTGTGCCTCCATGGTGCACCCCGGTCATCTTTTGTCTTTAGCAGCTTCTCTTTGACAAAGGAGAGTTCCACATAGGTGTTCAGCATCGGTGCTGCCTTGCACAGCCTGACCCCGGGCTGGGTGTCCAGCCACACTCCTGTTTGCTGGGCTTAAGGCAGCTTTAAGGGAGAAATGAGTGCACAGGGAGCAGCTCAGCTGCTCTGCCTCAAGGTGAATGTCATCCAGCCTTGGTGGTTCATCCGCCTGCTCTGTTATTGCCCCTGTTATCAAACTTTGGTTTGATACAAACCCCTGCATCTGCAGAGGGTTTCTGGCAGAGCAGCCTTCCCAGGCCCTTCTTACTGAGCACTGATGCTAAAAATGTAATTACAGCATCATGGCCTCGCCAAGCTATGCTCTTACACAGGAGCATCAATTGATGCGCTTGACAAAGGATTTACTACTTGTCCTGGTTCTTCTCACAAGTTGTTCCTGAATTAATCCACCAGTTCCCTTTGAGATTTCTCCTCGGGGCACAGCTCCCTCTTTTGCAAAGCAATCCACCCCGACCCCAGGGCAGTCTTGTCTCTCTTTGGGCTTTCCCATGTCCTAGGCCATGCAGCACACTCTGCCCCCAGCCTCTGACACTGCACCCTTCACCCCTACAGTCCCCTGGGAAGCTGCAGAGTGGGGCAGTGTGTGGGAGCAGCCCGGGGACAGGGCCTGGGAGGGGCTGTGGGGTGTTCATCCCTGGAGACTTCAGAACTACCCCAGACATATTCCTGAGCTGCCTGGATCAGCCATCAGGTCACCACCTGCTTGGAGCAGGGCTGGCTGTAGGTGCAAGCTCTTCCTCACAGCCAGAAACTTCTCAGGGCTCTACAGTTTGCCCATTCTCAGCGAAACCCACCCAAATCCAAGCCCCTCTTGGTTCTTCCCTGCCAGTCAGGGAGGTCATGCTCTGCAACACTCCCAAGGGTCTGTGCTCTCCATTCATCAGACCTCAGCTCTTCAGAGCTACATCTCTCTCCCTGCTCTAGGCAGCTTCCCTCCAAGACTCTCAACATCAAAGCTGCCATTCAAAGCTTAACCCTGGATCTTTCCAAACAGGCTGGCTGTATTACATCCACCTATTTACAGGGATATGTGCTGGCCCTTGTTGCTCTCTTCAATCCCATTGCCTTCCCTTCCTGGAGAGGCAAAGGTCACCCAGCCACGGGATTTCAGTCCTGACACATGGATCTCAAGCTTTCTCCTCCCTTGGCCAGGGCTCATTTCCCACCCGCTCTCCTGCTATCCACGCCCTGCATAGCTGAAAGCCAGGTGAGCTGAAAAGCACTGGAGGACTCAGGCTGCATTTGGAGCAAGGCAATGTGTTTGTCCGTGAAGATGAAAAACCAGTGGCTCAGGATGAGGCAATCAGGTATCAGATCACACAGCTGATTGTGCAGGGTATCACAGAGCAACCACAAGTTTTCACGCTTAAAACCCGCCCTGGAGGATCTCTGGAAAGCTCCACACCCGAGCATCACAGACAGCAAGCTGCTGTATTAGCACTGACTCATGGCTGCTGCTGCCAGCTCTTCCCCCATCCCAGCTGGCACTTCTCACCACCCTGCACCACCCCTGGCCCACCACAAGGCCCTGTGCTCCAGGCAGGACCTGTTTCCACTGCACAAAGGACTCGGATCCAGCTGAAAGGGAGCAGCTGGGGGATTAAGCTCCATGCACCAGCCAGGAGCAGGGCACCAGGAGCCATCCCTCCCTGCAGACCAGCAGCTCCACAGCATCAGCCGGTTCTTCTCACAGCCAAACCTGGGGTGTGGGCCACCAAACCAGGTGGCACAGCACCCTTGGGAGCAGCCAACAACTGAGCCACCCTCTGCCGTTTCGGCTGCCCCTATTTCAAGGCTCCAGGTCCTACCTGTGCTTTCAGGACAAAAGACAAAATCTGGGAGGTGGTTACTGTTCCATCCCACAGAACAGTCCCATCCTTTGGGTGCAAAGACATCCAGCTTCTCACCACAGGGAGGAGAGAGGCAGAGGGTGAGGTTGAGCACAGCCAAGTTCTTTTCTACAGAAAGGCATGGACACTGATGCCTGTGGTCACAAAAGCAGGCAGGAACCCCAGTAGAGAAGCAGGGACCTGTGACAAGTGCATAGAACACCAGAGCACCTCCTCCAGCTGAAGAGCATTCCCCTGGGACACCGGGGCTCACTGTGCATCTCCAGCTCCATGCAGCACCAAACTCACGGGAAAGCACAAACTTTATCCCATCTTTCCACGTTGTTCATCTCTCCAGGGCTCAGCTTGTGCTTTAGGACCTTTTGTTCCTCCTTCATGGAACTCTGAACAGAAGCTGAGCTCGAGGTCTCCAGAGGCCACTTTGCATCCACACCAACCATAACCACATGCTGCAGCAGATCCCCCACCACTCCCGAACCCCACACGTGCATCTCCCAGGAGGTAACACACATCCCAGGTGCCACCAAAGCAGCTAAGGTGAAACTAAACCATGCAGCAGGCTGAGCTCACAGGACTTAACATGTTTTCTCTAACCCAGAGCCACAAATCCTCAAGGCAGAGCTACAGAGAGCCTTTAAGATGAACCAGAAACTTGTTCATAGCTTTATTGACACTGATGTCATGGATAAAGACTGGTCACACCTCCTCTCCCCTCATCAGCCACTGCATGCTCCATAGGCTAAAAGCACTTGTCCCATCCCAACCTACACTGCTTTTCCTGACAAATGCCCAACTTCATCCTACAGGCACATAAACTTGAGATACAGCCTCAAAGGTCCTACCTATTGTCATCAACCCCTTCCAGTCCTAGAAATTTGCCCCTTTTCTCCAGGCTTTAACTAAAAAAAAACAAAACAAAAAAAAACCCAAAACCAACAACAACACCACCAAAATCGTGCAGCAGAAAACACTTATTTTTCCTAAGTATGGCAGCTTATTCAAAGCTACCTCTCCCAGGACCTCCAGACCTCACTGCATTCAAATCCTTGGACTGTCACAGCTGCAGTGCCAGCACACAGCTGACACAAGGCAATACAGGTGATCAGCTTGGCACAAGAGCCCTGACCCTCCTATTTCGCAGTAAGTTACACTCAGCTCATGAAAGATTGTGTCAGACTTTGTTTTGAGTACCACTTACTGTTGAATTTATCTCAGCCCACAGAGAGAATGAGGCAGGGATAAGGAAAGACCGAGTGCCTCTGGATTTGGGGGAAGTGGGGAATCCTAAAGGTGGAGGAGTTGAATGTTAACCACTACAGCCCAGGGCAGAAGCACAGCCAAGTTCAAGATGCTCATCAAAAACCAGCCAAGAGAATGTGCTTCATTACCCTCCAGAACAAGGAGCCAAGTACTGCTGTGGGGATCAAGTAGACCAAGTTGAAGAGAAAGCCAGCAACTGCCTCCTTCCCTGTGGAGAAGAGAAGCTGCACCAGAAATAGAGGGCTCCTGGCCCCAAGGTGTTTTAGGATGCAGCTGAACAAAGCCACAGAGCCCAGATCTGGTGCTGGGACTGGCTTTGTTGCATTTGAATAAACATCCAGATAAGCACAGCACAATCTGCCTCACCACTCGGAACAGCTCCAGCCACAGCTGAGGGAAGCACAATGACCACCTTCCCATTCTGTTCTAAGGTCAGGCCAAAATGGACATCCTATCCCCATCAGTGCTGGTGGCTCAGGGCTTCACACGAGGCTGAGCTCAGAGTTGCTCCTCAGCCCAAACTCAAGACTGGGACCTCTCTACTGCTGGTGCCACCCAGCCAACAGCACCCCCCTGCTTCGCTCAAACACAAAGGACGGTGGGAAGAGGTAAGAAAAATAAAAGCAGCATTCTTCAGATCTGTATCCCTGCAAGCCTACTCCATGAAGAGCCTCTGCAGAGCCTGGATTCTCCTGGCTGCCAGCTCTGTGCAGAGAGCCCTGGGCCCCCCTCTTTGTGAGCATGCCAGCCCCCGGCAGGATGCACCGGCCTGGGCATGCAGCCTCCAGAGCTCAGGAAGCCTCCACCTCAGCCAGGCAGCACAGGGCTGAGCAGCACAGCCTCCCTCTAACCTCTCCTGACCCCTGCCAGCCCCAGGGAAGTGCCTGGGTTCCCTCACCAGGGAGCATTAAACCAGCAATTACATGACACAACAGGGTGAGCAAGCACCAGAGACATCTCCCAAGCGCCTAAGGCTGGGAAATAGTCTCACACATCCCACGGGTGCTCAGCACACAAAACCACACTGAAGTCTTCAGAAATCACTCATGTGTTTCATTAACTAAAAGCAATACGAGAAGCAAGCCAAAAAAGGTGGTTCACAGCTCTCCTGTGGCAGGAGAAGAGACTCCACACTTCCCAGGCACACACAGGCTGACAATGCAAGGCAATGAACTCACGTCCCTCCCAGCCCTCCGAAGCAAAAGCAGATGGATGTCAGAGTAAAAACACCACTGCACCAAGGACAAGTCAGTTTGAGTCATTTATTCATCACAGTACATGAAGGTACTTAGTGCAGGTCCCCAGATAGACAGCAGGAAGAATGGTTGGTACAATGGATTTATATAAAAAGAGAGTTAAATAGATAAAACAACATGGTAGCCTCTCACTCTTGCTATGAACAGAGCAGACTAGCCCTGAGTCCAGGTTAACAGGTGAGCCCTGAGTCCTGGTTAAAACCCTCATGTGCCTGCACCCAGGGGACAGCAAGGCATCTCTCCTCACAGTCAAGGCAGGCGTGTGCTTCTCAGGCCAGCTCTTCAGGAGCTCCCTTCAGCTGCTGTGCAGACCCTGCCTGCCAGGAAGGGTCCATCTCGCTGAGCAGGTGTGTACAGCCGGCCCAGCTTTGGTGAACAAGTGCAAGAGCAGCTCTGCTGAAGGTGAGCCTTCAAGTACATCAGGATCAGCCACAGGGGATGGGTTTGAGCCATCTACAAACACCAGTAGGGCCAAGGTGCAGGGCAGCACCCCAGACTGCTGCCTTTACTGCAGTGAGCCAGATTTAAACCACAGGGTTTGAGGCTGTTCCTGAACTCTGCACAGCTCAGTCAAGCTTTTGCAAGACACTGCTTTGCAACTGTGTTAAGACGGACTCTGCCTACTTGAGGTCTCCAGTTTTATGCCAAAAAAAATATCCCATACTAAAAAGTCTAAGCATTTCTCTTCAGTTTTCACATTTCCATTTTCAGGAACTGTTCACCTTCTGTCGAGAAGGAAGGCTGTGTCTGAAGCTGTGTGCCTGCAGAACAGCAGGCAACACAAGTAGCACCAGAATGAAGAAATCCCGTGTCACTGATACAAGACTCTGACCCCACTGAGACTGGCTTTACTCAATCTAAGAGATCACTGTATTTCTCTAGAGTCTGCTCCTCCAGTTCCAACAGCTTTTCATAAAACTTCTCGGCAGTCTCTTCATCCACGTCCATCTGGAAGACAAGAACAGCACTGTGAGACCATCACCTTGGTGGCAGCCAGTGCAACACCAAGGGCAGCTCTGGGGATAAGCAGGGTGCACCTCCAGAGCTTCCACATTCACAAAGAGGCAACTAAAGGATCTGTCACCAGAGTGCAAGCTAGAACATATTTCAGGGAAGCATCATTACACACTTAACCTGTTCTAATCATCACTTCCATTATCTTCCAGACTCCAGCCTAAGCCAGGAGTTACTCTAGGAGACACTGCAGATAACCCCACAGGCCTCCCTGCTGCTCAACATTCAACATGCATCTTCCTTCCACTCCAGCCACAGGACACCCTTGGCACCAACCCTTCCATGCAAGGCAGATGACAGACCCCCAGCCAATTCCCTGCAGCAGGAAGCTCCCTCTCCACTTACCTTTCGAGGCTCCACGTAGCATTTCCCCAGTCCAGAAGTACAGCTGTGGTATTTGACAAGAGAATCCAGGCACTCTGGCTTCTGTTTGAACAGCCACACCTGGGAAGAGCAGCACCAAGATGTCAAAGTCCAGCACACACTGACTGCCAGGGGGTACAGGAGAGGCACCACAGGTACTCCTCCCAAGCCAGGGATGTGATGATACATAAAGAAGTTCTGAGCTGGCTCCCTTTCATTGTAACCTACCTGAGCCACCAGTAATTCCCATTTATGCTAAATCAGTTCAGCAAGGCTAAACTTGCTCCTACTGTGCTTGAGACATGCTGTGTGCCTTGCACCACCCACCTCCTCCTCCTGTGCGTACATGTCATTCTCCCTGAGAGAGATGTTTCCCCAAAATAATTTATTTTATGGGTACGAGCTGCAGGTCACAGAGCACCACGTGGCAGATCAGCCCTGGGGACAGCTGGTCACTCACTGCTGCACGGCACTCGGGGGTCAAACACAGCACCCACCCACCAGCCTTGCTGAGAGGCTCTTTGCTCAAGCCAAAAGAGCTGCCTAGGAGGAAGGAGTATTAAAATCCAGTTGTGAACTACTTACGTGAGCTTCTGCTCCGTTATGCGGTGTCAGGGTATAAGTTTTGGCAAAAAATCGGATCTGAGGGGAAAAGAAGCACATGACAGAATCTGTATTGTGGCCCAAGGTTTGTTTGGCAACCTCTGAGCAGCCCAGACACTCCAGATAATCTACCAGAAGTACAAATGCTCCTCAAAGTGGACTACAGGTGACACTGCACACTGACCAAAGCACCCCTTTATCACCACAGACAGTTTTCTGGAGCCTCCCAGCAAGCCAGCAAGTGTCACTCCATGCTCCCACAGAGAGTTCACCCCAAGGCAGGAGGCACAGGCCACACACACCTTGCAGGTGCCTCTTCTTGAGAGGTCTCAAGGGCAGCAATGGCAGGAGGCAGAGGGATCTGCAGTACTGCCAGTGTGGAGGACAACTGAGAAGGCATTGCCTCTCCGGTGCCAGGAGAAATGTGATCCATCAGGATCAGCTGCTGCAACTGGGGCAGCTGAAGCTGAAAGGCCAGTCTTGCAGCAAGAGCATCAAGGCTCAGAGCTGGCAGCCTGCAGGGACAGAACTGCAGTGAACCTGGAAAGCTGAAGCCCAGAGGAGGACAGGCAAGGAAAGTTTTGGGGAAGTAGGGGAAGACACACTAGAGAGGGGGCAGCTTTGCTTTCCAGAGGGTTGGAAAGAAAAAAGTAAGAAACACTGCCTTCTAGAGGAATGGAAAGAACAACACTGACGAACAGTCTGTTCTAGGAATGAACTGCATTTCAAAGCACAGGGGCCAAGTTCTGTCCTGAGCTCTGCTGCCACCAAAATAATGGTGTTTCACAAGCCCAAGCAGAACTGGCAAACCTTCCAAGGGGAGCCTTGACGAACCCTGCTGTGGCTGAAGGGCTGAACCCTGGCCCTGTGCACAGTGTCCAGCACCAACCTTCCAAACTGAGCTTGGAAATCAGGGCCCAAGATGCAAAAGGGGAGGTTTGCAGAGAGCCCAGCCTGCCCAGTCCAACTGAAGGAAGAGCTCTACAGTAGCAGGGAGGCAGAAGTGTGCTGTACATCACTTGCAGTGAAGTGTATCACAGCCCAAAACCAGCCAGGAGATCCACTCACCAGCCACATGATGGGCATTAGCAGCTTCCACAGAAAAACTGGCAAAATCCCGTAGGTCATGTTGGACATAACAAGCCCAGGACAAACAACACTGGAATACAGACCCTGCAGAGAAGAAACCAGTGCTCAATTACACAACAGTTAAAGGAATTGATAATACTCCTTCCCTCCCTGTACTCCTCAGCAAGAAAGGGCATGTACAGAGATCAGAGAGTAAGTAATAGATACTCTTCTAAGTAGAGAGCAATTAGATGCCATGATTTCTAAGAGGCTCAAATGGAAATGTTTATGCTGAATACATGCCCATTATCAGCCCACAGGATAGAAGACACTGCCTCCTGGTGCAGTCTCCATGCAGTTCAGCAGCCACAGCAGATATCCCACAAACTACAGCCCACTCAGACCAAGGCTACCTCACCTTTAAGAGATAAGAGTTCAGCCTTCTAGGACTAAACCATTTTCTCCTGAAGTGTTTGAGAACAGCATAACCACTACTGCTGGACCAGGGGTGCAGCTTGCCAACAAAACCCATCAATCCCCCATGACAGGGAAGTCAGGTTGCTTGTGTGACAAACCTGAGTAGCAGCACAGAGCCATCAGCAGAGCCTGCACCTCAAGTGCTTGCAGGCAACACTGCCAGAGCAGCCCTGTTCTCATAGGCAGGGACACCTGAAAAAAGCAGAGGCTCTTTACTCTTTAAGACCAACTCTTTGGTCTAAAGAGACAGAGCTTGCAAGGTAGGGATTGCTCCTAAAATCTCCTGCTCGTGGAAGTTTTTTGGCAAGAACTCCAGAGGCAATCTCTGGCAGATTCTCCACCACCCACGATACCAGTCCAACCTCAGCCATGTTAAGGGCTTACCTGTGCATTAAGGAACATACCAGATTGCTATGAGTGAATATATGCAACTGGGTAACAACAATGTAATGATAATTACAAACAGCAGGAGCTCATTACATTTCTTCAGAAACATAAACCCCATCATCACCTGGTCATTAAGTTTCCTGTTCAGAACCACACTTGTCAGGTCAGTAGCATATTTAGAGGAACTGTATGATTCCTGTCCCTTGGCATGCTGATAGTCAGAGAGGCTGAAGGCAGACTCCCTGGCATTGCTGGAGGAGGTCCAGATGAGTCGTGAGGGCTTCTCATTACCGCAGAGTAGAGCCTGAAGTTGACGAACCTGAAAAAGAATTGTTAACTTATTTGACAGGCAATTTTCCAGTCTTAGAGTATAACTTTACAGTACTTATAGGCTATGAGCTTATCTCAGCTTTCTCAGCCAGCCTTTCCTTAATTAGCCACAAGCAGACACTGCTCAGGTGCAACTTCAGCCCGAGGTCCACCTTTACAAGCAGCTGTCATTCTCTTGCACAGCTCAGTTAAGCACCTCAGAATTTAATACAGCCAAGCCTTAGTATTTACCCTGGACAGAGAACTACATATGATTTACCTCTATCTGCTGGCTCACTAGAGTAACCTCAAGATTATATTAACTCTTACAACAACAGTCACCATTTATTTCTATTTAAATTAATCTCGAGGCCTTTGCCCTGTCATTCTTTGTCAGGCTGCAGCCTGCATCAGCATCTGAACCTGTGAGAATAGATTCATCTGTACTGCCTGGACCCATCCCTACCCATACCACACACCAGACTGAGGGCTCAATCTTCATACACAGCCTCACCAGGATGAAGTGTCCAAAGAGGTTGGTAGCAAACACCTCCTGAAGTCCATCTCCATTCAGCCTGTCCTTCTGGGTCATTACGCCTTCTGCAGTGGTCAGCATGTGAAGCAACCTCCTGGAAGGAAAGGAATTAGTGAGGAACACTGCCAGGAGAAACCCACCGTTCCCGCACTTCAGTCCTTAGGAAGTAGCCCCCACTCACAGGCTCCACATAGATGCTTAAGTTTCACCTTCAAGGGCAATATCAATCCATGAAAAAAATAAGTGCAAGAAAGTTTACAGAGTATCCCTCCCGGGTCCTTCATTTGCAAGTGTCTCAATACTGACTAGACAAGAGAAGGCTTGTCCCTTCCTTCACTTCACAATGGTAAAGTACCATTAAAAAGTCTTGCTCCTTCATTCCATGCTCAGATAACTAAATCAAGCTCCAGCACAGAACTAAGCCCTCAGGCCATGGCTAATGCAGGCAAAGAAAGCAGTCTGGCATCAGCACTCAACACCCCAACAAGTCTAGTAGACTCAACACAAGTAACTGTGCTCCCCAGCTCAGCTTCCCAGTGTTGCTTATAGAATAATGATGCCTATACCAACACCACCAGCTTCACAAAATACTGTGATCTACAGCTATGAACCACCACAAAAACCTACAGTGGGATCAAAACAACAGCCAGGAGAGTCAGTGTGAGCAAACCTGGCTTCCCCAGCAAAACAGCAGCATTTCTCATACAGTGCCAGGGGCTGTAGGCTTTGGGTGAAGTTTTGCCCTCCCCCTGCACCCAGCAGGCCTCACACCTGGGATCAGAAGCAGCCTTAGACTACCCCAGTACTCCACTCGGTTGCCAGCCAAACCCAGCCCACACAAGACCATGCATCCCACAGGGATGTGCTCTATCTCACACCAGGAAGGGAGATAGGGTCTTCAGCACTGGACCCAAGGGCACATCTTGACGATGCCAGCAACTCTTGCTTCCCACAAGCGGGGGGCTGGAACCCCCGGCAACATGTCCTACCCGGTGAGGAGACCATGCCAGAGGGCCTTGAAGTTCACATGTGGGTTGGGCATGATCCCAGCATTGAGGTAGACAAAGTCCAGGCGCTGAAATCTGTGTGGAGAAGAGCATAGGGGTGAGGATCAGAGGGGAGACAGGGGGGGCCGGTGGGGTGGGGTGCAGGCGGGGAGGGTCCAGTGGGGTGGAGGGACCCCTTACCTGCAGCGAAGCTCACGGGCAGCCCGCAGGATGGAAGCCAGGTTGCCCAGGTCCACTTCCACGGTGGAGATCTGGGCGGTGGGGTGGGTGGCCAGGAGGACGTCCCGCGTGGCTTCGCTCTTCTGCACGTTGCGGCAGGCGATACAGAGATGGATGCGGCCATCCTCCGTCAGCAGCCGCTGGCACAGGGCCAGCCCCACGCCGCTGTAACGGGACGATGTCAGATACAGATACAGCCCAGCCCAACCCCATCCAATCCCATCCCGGCCTCCGGCAGCCCCGCCGCTCACCCGCTCGCACCGGTCACCAGCACCACCCGCTCCATCACTGCCGGCGCCCGCCGCCCCCGCGCTATAAAGGGGCTGCCGGCGCTGACGCCCCGCCCCGTTCCGCCCGGCAGCCAATAGGCACGCGGCCAGGGGGCGTGGCCCGCGCCGCCGGTGGCGTGATGGTGAGCCGAGCGGAGGGGGCGGGGCGAGCCGGGACACGCCCCCCGGTCCCGCCCACCGCGTGCTGAAAACCCCTCCTGCAGGCCACGCCCACTGGTGCAGGCCACGCCCACTCCGTGCCTAGCCCGCCCACTCCGCCGAGCTCACTCCCCTTCCCTCCCCTTCCCCTCCCCTCCCCTTCCCCTCCCGGCCAAGAGGATCCCGTTGTGCACCGCAGGGATCCTCTGTTCTGCCCCGCCCTGCTTTGCCACAGAAGAACGTTTTGCAGCCCAGAAGAAATGGCACCAGGTTTCCCGGTGCTGCTGTGGCAGGGAGGTCTGGGAGCGCAGGTCCCTCCGGGAAACCTCAGGTGCAGCCCTGCTGCTGGCGGTGTCCCAGCTGGAGCAGGGGACGGACACATCAGCCCCCCACATCTGCCCCCCAGGCCCCGCAACGTGTTACCTAACCCGGGGCTGTGCAGCTCATGCAGTGCGCCTGGGCACCGAGTGCTGCAGATGTGCCCCTACCTGGCCCAGTGCTCCCAGCTTGCTGAGGCAGGGCTGGGATGGGCCACAAGGCACCCTGAGCAGGGAGAGGGCATCCGAGGGGAGAGGCAGAGAGGTACCAATCCCATGACGTGAATAAAGCCTGTCCTCGTTTTCGACACACTCTGCAGGGATGAGACATCCTCACTGATGGGAAGACCAGGCAGCCTCTTTGCAGAGCACAGCCCACCATCCCTGCCCTCCCCTCTCCCAGACTCACTGTCCTGCCTCCGTCCCTGCTGGTAGGCATGTCCTGCCGTGGATGCTGAGCCTCAGAGCACCCTCTCTGCCACCCACAGATGGACAACTGGTGTGGGTCAGCTGGCCTCTTGATCATCCTTGCTCCGAGTCTTAGGCTGTTACCTGTGTGCACTGCCCAGACTCTTCCCACACCCCATCCCGGGCCACACAGTGCAGCCCCAGAGCCCCCCAGTCCCAGGGGTGCCCATGGAGGAGGCAAGTGGAGCTGCCTTCGGAAGTGCCACAAGAAAACCATGCAATCAGATTCACAAATCAAGTGTCTATTCAGCGGGTTTGCCCCTACATTTAGGTGCATCTACTGAATATATACATGCCTTAGCAATGGAATACTCAATGGAACTGTGCCACGCGCGACCAATGGTGCTGAACTAATGTGTACAAAAGTGCAGAGGGGTCCATGTACCCTCCAAGTACCAAATTCCTCCTGTCCAGCCACAGGAGGGTCCGATTTTGGGGCATGATGGACAACCTGCCAGGACTCCTGGGGCATATGGCTTTGGCACCTGCCCAGTTTGCTCATGGTGCTGCCAGATCCGGCAGTGCCAAAATACTGTGGGATGCTCAGGGCAGCAGAGTCCAGCCCAGGTACTCCAGGTGGACTGTGATCCCAGACCAAGAGCCAGGGAGAGTGCCCTGCTCCATGCCCATGGGCTGTAGCAGGCATGGGCATCAAGAAGCAGCCAACGAAGCTCTGCTAAGTGCATTCCTCTCCTGGCAGTTGATGAAGATATGGGTGAGCCCTGGGAGAGGAGGACCTGGAGATTTCTCCATGGAAGTGAAAGGTGCTAACATCCTACTGCCAGCTGCCATGCATCACCCGGGGGGCATCCAAAATGCATTTCATGGGCAGTTGAGCTGCCTTAGAGCGGCTGTGGTCAGTGAGGGAATGTCCCCTTGGCACACCTCTTATGAGGATGTCTGTTCCTCCCTGGCTGCCCACTCCAGCAGCTGGGTGAGGTCCCAAGAGTGCCTTCAGTCTTCTGCCTGTGCAACTGGGGTCTGGCCAGCAGGGACAGCGCTTCCTGCCACTCCATGTGGCATGCCCAAAGCCCCTAATGTCCGTGGAGTCTTTGCTTCTGCCCTGTAAATTGCACAGCCCACTGAGACCCCGCGGCAGCTCCCAGCTCCTCCTCAAGCAGGTGGTGGCTGCTGGTCTGTCCCTGCTCCAGCAGTCACACACCCGCACACATCCCTTCCCCAGATGCCTGCCCTGCGTGTGGGCTGAGAGCTTCCTCACGGAGAAAGTCCAGCTGATGTTCCTCCCCTCCAGTCGGGGAAGAGAAGCTGCTCTGTCCCAGTCCCTTCACCAAGAACACGCTGCATCAATAAATAACCCTCATCCAAGCCCGTGCTGCTCCAGGGCTCAGGTCTGCAAGGAAGCAGGAGGTCTGAGTTGTCCCACACCGTGGCTCTTTGCTGTCCTTGGGGTTCTCCTCTGAGGCTTCACTGTACAATGAGAACAAGACCAACTGCCCGAGGTTTATTGCTAAGTCCGAGTGAAGTGGCTTCAGTTTGTGTATGGGGCTCCTCTGGGGACAGGAAAGGATGGGGACCAGCCTGGGAGGGAGCCAAGGGTCATTCTTCACTGTCTGACTCCTGGAGAAGGCGATGGATGTCCTGGAAGGAGGGACGGTCTTTAGTGTCCCGTCTCCAGCAGCTGAGCATTAGCTTATAGACTGAGTCAGGGCACAGTGCAGGCTGGGGAAGGTAGGTCTGCAAAACAAAAGGAAAAGATGGCAAAGAGAGAGAGTTGCTGCCACAGAAATAAAAGGGCAAACTGCTCTTGGAGAGGCCCATTTCTCAGGGAGCCCCATCTCTCCATGCCCCAGGGTGGGGGACTGTGCTGCTGGGTGCCAT
The DNA here is from genome assembly GCA_013400975.1 of Atrichornis clamosus. Classification (NCBI taxonomy): domain Eukaryota; kingdom Metazoa; phylum Chordata; class Aves; order Passeriformes; family Menuridae; genus Atrichornis; species Atrichornis clamosus. The sequence continues at coordinate 21,196 of WBMZ01012106.1, read as the reverse complement.
GGGGCAAGGGGACCCTGGCAGAGTGAGGTGGCTGGGGACAGCTGCTTCTGTCCCCAGGCCCTAAATGCTGAAGTGGGGTCAGTGAGCAAACAGTGTCTTGGGCTGTGTAAAGTGCAGCGTTTGCCACAATGGGCCCTTCAACAGGTTTCCTTCCTGGAGAAGTTCCCATCCCACCACAGCCAAGCTCCCTGTCTGGTCACCTTGAAGTCTCTTCCCAGGTCCCTGATGTCCCCACCACTGACTCTCCTGTCACATCCTGTCCCATCCCATCCCATCCCACCC